>JANTFD010000010.1:1800000-2033093 GCA_026745475.1 Microdochium nivale
TCCTGTGTTGTCGTCGTCATCGTCGTTGTCGGAGATGTTGCTCGAGAGAGCGAGAGTTACAATACATGTCCCAGGGTGTACTGAAGTGAGGTCGTCGGACTGGGGCCCGCTATCTTATCTCCGCGATCTGCCTGGACCCTGCGTCACTGGCGCCATCGTGCGTTGTCTCAGAGACGACCAGCGCTTCTGCCCCGGTGCAAACACAAGACGTGCAACTTCACAGTCGACTCTCACAGCAGAACATATTGTCCAGCGATCCAACATGACCAGAATGGCAGACCCAGCAGTCAAGGAGACACCTGCAGCGGAGGCTGGCCCGGCTCCAGCCCCAGAGAGCAGCGTTGCCAAGGCAGCCGACACCACTCCCGCAGCCACCGAAGAATCGACAACGGCAGTGCCCGTGGTGGCAGCGGCACCATCAGCAGAGAAGGCAGCTACACCATCCGACACCGCTGCTCCGGCTGCCGCCGCCGCCGCTGCCAAGCCCGTAGAGCAGCCTAACGGCACGCTGCTGCAGGAGCTTTGGCTCGAGGCCAGCCGGCACCCGCACAAGGAGATCTGGGGCGTCACCCTAGCCGACCCGGCGAGCCACGTGCCCTCGCAGGTCGTGCTGCAGAAGTACCTCAACGCCAATGACGGCGACGTCGCCAGGGCGCGCGACCAGCTCACGGGCACGCTCGACTGGCGTGCCAAGACCAAGCCGCTCGAGCTGCTGGAGAAGGACTTCTCCGCGGCAAAGTTTGCCGGTCTGGGCTACGTGACTGTGCACAAGGGCGGTGCGGGTGGCAACGACAGCGACCCGGAGCAGACCGAGGTCTTCACGTGGAACATATACGGCGCGGTCAAGGATATGAACGAGACCTTTGGCGTTCTTGAAGAGTGAGTCTGGCCCCTTCCTGGCGCTTGCAATACTAGCAAGCAGCAATTCACTAATCCTCCCTCTTCCCCATAAAGGTTCGTCGAGTGGCGCGTCGCCCTCATGGAGCAGGCCGTGCACGCCCTCAACCTCGGCGCCGCGACGCAGCCCATCACGGCCGACCGCGACCCCTACAAGATGCTGCAGGTGCACGACTACAAGACCATCAGCTTCTTCCGCCCGCCGCCAAAGGTCAAGCAGGCCAGCGCCGAGACCATCAAGGTCCTCGCCCTCGCGTACCCAGAGCTGCTCAAGGAGAAGTTCTTTGTCAACGTGCCCGCGCTCATGGGCTTCATGTACGGCGTCATGAAGCTGTTTGTCGCGGCAAAGACGATAAAAAAATTCCACCCCATGTCCAACGGCGGCGCGCTGGCGCTCGAGTTCCAGGGCAGCAAGCTTGCAGGGCTGGGCGAGATGCTGCCAAAGGAGTATGGTGGCAAGGGGGAGGGCCTTGCGGCGCAGGGCAAGGAGACAAAGCTTGCCTAGGGTGGCTGGTGGCTGCAGTGGTGTGAGAATGGCAGAGGAACAGCACAGCGATTGTCGAGACTGTGATTACCAATGTGGTGCCCGGAAAGTAAAGTCGATGTCGGACAGGTACCCAGGGAGATGAGCAATCCAAATTGCCTAAAGCGAGCGTGTGATTCAATTGTTCCTTGTAGGCTGAGCAACTAATATACCCCCCTGTTACTCTTTATCTGCAATGTCAGCACAGGGAGTGACATGTCGAAACCAAGCGTGCTTTTCTAGTCACGCCGCATTTATAGTGCTATGTTCTATAACCATCTGGTGACATGCGGTACCTAGCTATGGAGAGAAAGCAAGATGTTCGGTCGGGGAGACTTTTTTCTTTTCCTTTTTTTTTTCTTTTTTTCTTTTTGAATCGTGTCGAAATACAGCCATCCAGCCTCTAAGCCAAACACACCCATGTCTGATGTTTATCTAAACCACGAGACGCATGTCTAACACAATCCCGACATATTCTCAAGCTCTAGGCCGTTCTTCAGCACATCTCATCCTAGGCAAGTGAGACGTAATGAGTGCGAAGTGCTCTATCATAGCTTTCCAGCGGCCGTGCCCTCACGGTCATCGGCCTCGTGTTCAGCAAGGTACTTTTCGGCGTCCATGGCTGCCATGCATCCGGAGCCTATTGTAACAGGTAGATTTCTGTTAGTCGCCAGTCTTTTACTAGCTTCAACGCCCTCTCGATATCGAAAAGCAATAACAATTACTTACCAGCACTAGTGATGGCCTGTCTGTACCGCTTGTCCTGGACGTCGCCCGCCGCAAACACGCCTTCGACGCTCGTCAGCGGCGTGCCGGGCTGGGTGATAATATACCCCTCGGCGTCGGTCTCGAGCTGACCCTTGACCAGGGTCGTCGCCGGGTCGTGCCCGATGGCGTAGAACAGCCCGTTGGCCTCGATGGTTTCCTGCTTTCCCGTGACGGTGTCCTCGACCACAATGTGGCTCAGCAGGCCGTCTGCCCCACCCTTGACCTCGACGGGCTTGGTCGTGAACCGCACCGTGACCTTGGGGTGCTCGAGCAGCCGCTTCGCCATGATGCTGCTGGCGCGCAGCTGGTCTCTGCGCACGAGGACCGTCACATGGCTTGCGTACTTTGTCAGGAACGTGGCCTCCTCGGCGGCCGAGTCGCCGCCTCCTACCGTCACCAGGGGCTTGTTGCGGAAGATGGGCACGGCGCCGTCGCACACGGCGCACGCGCTGATGCCGTTCTGCCAGTACTTGTCCTCGCCGGGGAGGTCCATGCGGCGCGCGGACGCACCCGTGGCGATGATGACCGTGTCCGCCGTATGCGTCTCCTCGGGCGTCCACTCGAGGTTGTACTTGAAGGGGCGGGCAGACAGGTCGAGCTTGGCGACCGTCTCGGAGACGATGGTTGTGCCGAAGCGCTCCGACTGGGCGCGCATGGCGTCCTGTTGGGAAGAGAAGAAAAGAGAGTTAGTGCCAAGTCCTGCGCGTGTGTGCGTGTGCACCCGTCATGCTTTGTTCTCGCTTGTCATGGACTCACCATGAGCTCCTGCCCCATGATGCCCTTGGGGAAGCCGGGGAAGTTCTCGACGTCGGTGGTGGTGGTGAGCTGGCCGCCCGCAGCGATGCCGTTGGCCATGAAGCCTTCGTAGAGGACCGGGTGCAGCTCTGCGCGTGCGAGGTAGACGGCCGCCGTGTGCGCGGCCGGGCCGGAGCCGATGATGACGACCTTGCTGTGCATCTTTCTTGTCGCCGAGGGCAACCGGTGGGCGAGGAGACGGGCGGAGAGGAAGGGGGTCGTGTTCGTCTGAGAGACAGTGGCGCCGAGGGCTGCGAGTACCGAGATGCCGGACGCGCCTGCGCGGATGGACCTCTGGGCAGCTGAGGAGAACAGCTTGGCGGTGTTGGGCTTGGCGTGTGGCAGGACGGGGGGTTATCAGATGTGGTGGTGACGATCTGTGAAACTGCTGTGACGGCCGTGTTTGTGCCGCGGGAGGAGAAAAAGTGCAGCGCAGCTCTGTCGGGCGATGGCGGGGTCCTCGGCGGGCTTGGAGGGATCCTCTACGCTGTGGCCAGGTGACAAACTGGGATCGTGACGTGCTCAGGTGTGGGCACCTCCTCGGTATCTGCCCACGATCGGACTCTTGGTTCGGCCCGCGCCCGGTGCCACCCCTCCGTGGGGCATCAGGACGACATGATGGCAAGATGGTGCGGCCGCGGAAATATCAGGCGTGCTGGGGCACCGGGCTGCACATCGGCGCACACCTGGGTTTGGCGATAAGCCAGCTGCCCAGATGCGGTGCCTGGCCACCTACACTACCCGAGGTTACCTCCCGGTACTTTCGGACCGACCTCGGTGTTTGGTTGCGGATTGGGCCGCTCTGCTGGGCAGCTCCGGGCTCCTCCGTGCTGACTAGTAGAGCTAGTTACAGAAAGTTGGTTACACTGTCGCTTGAGCAAGTGGCCTGCCCCGCCGGCATTCTGCATTCATGCAAGTGCTCAGGTGCATTCTGCAGCAGAGTTGACGCAGGACAGGCGCGTCAGGGCTCGTGGCCGAGGGCAGGCAGTGTCGGCAGGCACCTGCAGGCTCAACACACTGCGGGCTCCCCTCCCCTCGTCCCCTCGACTTGGCTCCTTCAACAACATCTCTTTGCGCCGGGCTCTCTGCGTCTGATCGTCCCGGGAGCAACAACAGCAACAACAACGACAACAACCACTGTCAATCGTCCATAGGTGTTCCCTCGTCGCACGACTCGTTAGCCATGCGGCTCGCTACCCCGGCCTTGTCAGCTTGCTGATCAAATTACATCCATGCACGTCCGGGACCCTCGTCGCCGCCCACCTCCCCGCCCGCAAGCACGCGCCTGCGCACGGTCTCCTGAGTCGGCTTCTCTGGACTTTGCCGGTACGGAGTACTCTGTCCCGAGTATTCCTCAATGTTTCTCCATTTCTCATTTCTCATTTCTCATTTCCATGGCCCGTCTGCCGCGTCAACGCTCGCGTTCTCGGCCTGCCCTGCCCTGACCTGACCTGACCTGACCTGCCCTGTCCTGCCCTGGCTGAGCCCCTTTGCTGTCCGGGATCTCTACCAAGAGGCGCCGGTCATGGCCTGGGAGATTATCCCGGTTTGAATTCCAGCCTTGCTTGTCGCATCCCCGCTCCAACCAACTTGCCTGTACGCAGTCCGGTTAGCCCCTGCCGCCACACCTAGGAAGCCACCATGGATCATGACTAGAAAGACCGCTGCTAGCGCTAGCGGACCGGTCTATCCAGGCCCCCGGGCTTGACTCTACTCCATCGAGTGCTCCATGCTGTCCTGTCTTGCGCGCGCAGCGATCCCGCGCTGGCTCTCGGCTTACACCACCACGAGCTTGTTCCGCGACGCTACCCCCAGCCGGGCCCTTCTTCCTTTCCTTGCTCCGGTTTTGTTTTTAACTTGACATCCTCACTCAAACATCGTGCGCCTTGGCCCCCGGATCAGGTGCCTTGCTTCAACAAACACCACATAATGTCGCAAGTACAGAACCTGAGGCGCATGGAGTCAACCTCGTCGGCCGGCACAGGCATGACGGAGAAGGAGGAGATTCTCTTTGCCCGGCTGTATGTGCAGGCACAGGATGCCAGCTCCCCATCCCCGGTTCTCGGCGACCCCTATGCCCAGCAGTACGTCAACAAGGCCGACCTCAACTTCCAGCGCAAGATCTTTATAACGGACCCTCGCACCGTCAGAGCTTTTTCCTCTCGCAACAAGCTCCACGACGAATGGGTGCAGCACTTTCTCGACATCCACGCTCTCGCTCAGACGCCAGTCACGATATTCCAGCTCGGATGTGCTCTCGATAGCCGCAACGTGAGGATCAATCGGGGCTCGTCTGTCCGCTGGATCGATGCCGATACCGAGGATGTCATCAACTTTCGCCGCCGCATAATACCAACTCCGCCTGGTGACTACACACTCATGAGCGTTGACATGACCCAGACCTCGTGGCTTGACTCGATACCAGTTAGTCCACTGCCTCTGTTTGACATGATTTTCGTGCTTGTTTTCACTAACGTTACTGTTTGATGCAGGCAGACCGACCGACGTACATCATCTCCGAGGAAGTTTGGATGTGGCAGAAGCCTCAACAGGGCAAGAACCTTATCCGAGCCTTGGTAAACCACTTCCCGTGCGGGCAGCTTGCTGCCGACACGGTCGGGTCTATCATCAAGGATCTGTCCTGGCTGATGCCCTTCTTCAAAGGCACAAGTGTCAAGTTCGAATGGGCTATCAATTCTGGCCGAGAGCTTGAAGTGCTTGATCCCCGTCTGAAGCTCAATCAGGAGATGCTGTGGCTTGATGTTGTTGCCGCAGCTGTACAAAACTCCGAAGTGGCCGACCTTTTTGGTCGATGGACCTCCCTGGCATCCCTCATACCAGGTTTCAAAAATTGTTCGCAGGTCATATTGCTCGACTACGGACTCCTGCCCACATCACGAAGTACAATGAGCAGCTCGGCGACACAGAGGAGCGGTCTTTCCGACACCAGCGTTACAGGTGTCAGCCACAAAGGCTCCAGTATCAGCGTGCGCAGCGGACTGACCTTTTCCTCCAAGCGTCGGTACATCCCCGGTGCATCTCGCTCGTCAACATCAAAGAATTGAGCTCGGGCCTAACTCTGGCCTTATCTCTTCTCCGGTTGCATTTATTCAAATTCTCTGTTCGATACCCCTCACGATGCACGCAATTTTCCTTAAGCTCTATATCACGATTTAAAATCACTGGATTCTAAAGCGCTCTTCAGCTCGATTCTGTTTCACCATCCTCGGAATTAATCATGGGAGAGTCTTGACCATAGCAGGGCCTCTGAGCCGACTTAACTAGGGTCAGCTGTCAAGCGAAATCACAGCGGCCTGTGGAGCTCTTGTAAGCTGATCGGCCATCTATTAATTTACATTGAACTAAATGTCCAAAACCAAAAGTTCCCCCCACGGCTCGTAAAGTTCGATAAACGGACATATACGCGGTGTCGCCATGGGTCGATCTACACACAGCCCTTTTGATCATTCGACTATGTGACTCGGCATTAGACAGCACACTATTTGGACAGTCATTCGTTTGTAACGACGGAATTGGACGTTAACGTGGTTCATTGGTCGACCGTGAGAGTGTTACAAAGGCCCGCGTTTTCCGTGGTAGGCATTTGTTGACGGGACAAGTCCGGCATTGCAAACATGCCGCCAGATTGGAGAAGTAACGCATCTCCTGCATGATACCCAGTGCATCATTCCCCCGGCGCGATCTCATTTCCTACCTACCCTCTACGAGGCGGTGGCCAAAAAAACCCGGACAGTTAAGGTGTGAGAATTGTATGCGAGGTGTCCGTTTTTGTTTTTTGGCCACCGCCTCCCTCGCCTGTAGTTCTGTACTTATTGTCAGGTATCTAGTGCTACGGAGTACTCTCGGTACTGTACCCCGAAGTCGCTTAAGTGGAGTCGAGCTCCCTTTTAAGCTAGCGTATTCCCATCAGTGCCCAACCACGGTTACCGTTATTCCGTACTAACCATGCCTTTTTTGGCGGCATTTCACATGGATTCGACAGGGATCCTAACCCCTTTCAAAAACATAGATACTCGTCCCTCGATTTCTAAGGCAACCCGAACCATAGCCATAGCCCGAACTGAGCCAACCGAATCTAACCAACCCGTCTACAAGGCTGGTATTTCAGGTGTCTGTATTTTAAAAGCGTTGGGGTTAAAAACTTTGTGATGAGATCCCATGAATGATGGATGCATACAAGAGTGATTGTCTGATTGCCGTGATCTATCTAAGTTATTGGGAATGATGTCCCCTATATATAGAGAGCTTCGTAAGGGTGCTCCAGAAGCTCGTTCAGGAAGCAAGCAAAGGAGGGATCATTGTTTGCTAGAATGCAGAGAAATGATTGCTATGGCGGAGCTGCGCATTGACCCGTAGCAAGCTCACTCGCACGACAAACTTGAGTTTTAAAAAGATGTCGATTTCACGCTTTACTTTGATTGGAAAGGATGTGATACGGTTCAACGGGGGCTCCCAACCACCGTCAGATGACCTACAGTTTCCTGTTTTGTTACTGTATGGAGTAAGCACGACCGAAACCTTATTCCGAGGCCAATAAAGTCGGCACGGCTGGACCCAACCGCGTCATCGCTCGCCGTCATCCTTTCTCTTCTTCTTTTGCGTACTCGTACACACTGGACGACCCAAACAACCACATCCCCACAGCCACACGCCATCACACAGTACAAAGTGACAAGATGCCTTCCAACAACGGCGGCGGCGACTACAGCTACAAAAGTCACGGCACCAACAGCAGTGTGAGCAACGTAACATGCCTTTGTTTCCCCTTTATGAGTTCCCGCGCCCCCGTGCCACTCTCGCATGGCATGCAGTGTGTGGAGTGCAGGAGGGCTGCTCAGCCATGACATGACCCTGGCAGATCAGAGCTGACAGTACATCAAACATTAAACAGGGCAACCATTACTGCGCACGTGACTACGGCTCGGGCGCGAGCAACTCCAACTCGTACCACTACTCCAACACGTGAGCTCTTTTCATCTTTATACCAGTTTGTATATACATACATAGTTTTTTGCAGCTCATTTGCGCGGACGCAGCTGACGACGACGACAATCTAGCGATGGCTCATACTACTACTCCAACCCCAATGGGAGCACGTACCACAGCAACGGTGCTGGCTCGTCGACGTACACGTCGCCCTCGGGCAACACGTACGGCAGCAGCAGCAGCAGCGGCGGCAATGGTGGCAAGAAGTGAAAGGCACCCCCTCAAGTGCGTAGTTTGATTGACAGTGACAAGGCGATGCATGAACTGGGGCAAATCTACTGCTGCTTAGTTGGACGTTGGATGCAAACGCCTGGTACGGCTCAATCGGTCCACTGCTTCAGCATGCAGGCGTACGTACCATGTATGTAAAAGCAGTGCTATTGCTAGATATCAGCCCTATCATCGTGAAGCAATATCGATATACTTGGAGCTATCTTGTCTGCGGTGACTATGACCTGGATTTCCTGTTCTTGATGCGGGTCTATGATGCCATTGTCACGGTCGTCTTCATTTTTGGTACATATGATACTTGGATGTCGCTCACGCGTGTCTCACGGAGCTGACGAGTTGCCGGACTTGTAGACTCTTCCCGACGGACAACCATCGTCCACCCCAATCCGTGTTAGTCTCGGACCAGACCAGACGTGCTTGTGCTTATGCGTTGGCTGGTGCCTGCCAAAGTTTGTCTCGTGCCTAGCTTCCAACCTACCTGCGCACCCTTGTCTCGGTTCGTGGTTTCCCAAACAGGCCGCAACCCGAGCCCTGCCTCTGCCATCTGGAACAGAATTATTCCCAACTCAGGTACTCAATTACACACAGACGCCGGCAAGAGTCTCTGGCGGAGCGACACATTCAACCACACTGATCCGGCAGCACAAACAGAGGCAGACATGTCGTACTATGATGATGACTACGACGATGGCGGCGGCTACGACTACGATGATGATGATGATGGCGGCAACTACGACTACGATGATGGTGGCGGTGGCGGCGACTATGACGGCGGTTTCGAAGAGCTTGCCGGCGGCTATGATGGTGGCTACGCTGGTGGACACAACAATGGCTATAGCAGTGATGGATTTGTCGAGAGCACTGGCTACGCTGATATTGGCAGCTATGCCAACAACAACTTTGACGAGCAGGACAGCGCCAGCTACAGAACGCCCTACACCAGCTACAGTCAAGCTGACTACCCCAGAGCTGGCGACATCCAGGCCGACAGCAGCAACGTCAATCACAGCACCGGCTATGCCCAGGTAGATGGCAGCAACGACCAGGACAACAGCATATACAGCCCATCCGACAGCAGCTATGGCCGAGCCAGTGGTGATGATGCTCAAGTCCGGCACACTAGTGGCTGGACCGACATCAGCTTCAATTGTCCCAGCACTGGCTATGACAAGGGAGGTGGCAGCAATTACAAGGAAAACAGCAGCAACGGCCCTGCCAGAAACAGCTTTGAGCAGACTAGCGACAATGACGATTGGGCTAGCAACAATCACAGCCAACGCAGCACCAGCTACGGCCAGGCCAGGGGCAACCCCAATTATGGCGGCAGTCGGGGCTTCGAGTACAGGGGCCACGGCACGAACTCCCAGGTCAGTTCTTGACCTTGTTCTCTCGACGATGATGATGTAGCTGACCACAAAACGGCGCGATGTCTAGGGCAATCACTACTGCAGTCGTGATTACGGCCCTAACGCCCCGAATCAGAACCCTTACCACTACTCGAACCGGTGAGTGTTAGAACCCGGAAGGCTAGCTTGTCGCACTGTGTTTTACTCGGCTAACGGGTGTCCCTAGGGATGGCTCGTGGTATTACTCAAACCCAGATGGCAGTAGGTACTACAACAATGGAAAAGGCTCGTCCACTTATACCACGCCCCGGGGCAATATGTATCGCAAGAGCGACGGCGACAAATGGGAAGGAGCTTAGGCGGTGGGTACACTGATCTGTCCACCAAGCGTGCAAGTCACAACGCCGGATGAAGCCTCGTTCATTCTGAGTGTTCTCATCGAGGGACTGGAATTCAGATGGACGGAGTGTTACGAATAAAAAATGCAACTTCGGCGCTACGATGGAAGCGAGCGAACATGAGTTAGGAAGATAATCAGCAGTAAAGAACAGTGGCCCTGCAGAAAAGGAACACTTTTTGTCATCCAGCCAGCATCCGCAGCTCAACCCTCCTAAGGATACGAGCAAGTGTGCTGCCTCATATTTTGAGATCAAAATGCTCTTTGGACGCCTCCTTTCACTAATCTAACTCCGACTTCATCATGCTCTCTTTCTCGTTATCTGTGGCTGCGTTGTTCTACAAATATTAGCTAAAGGCGGGTGGTTGATGTTCCTTTTACTGTCGATTGTCTCGATCCATATTTTGATGCCTCCTCCTTATTGTTCTTCTGTCGTACTCCCAAGATACTCTATCTACCCCAAGTCGCTCTAGAAGATACGTACATGGCAGCAAGAATCATTGAATGCCTACTTTCTCTTCTTTCTCCCCTTTCTTCCTAGCTTTCGTTACATGCTGACTCCAGTTTACTCTCGAAGCTGGGCAGGTCGCAGCCGGAACAGCAGATTTAGTAAGTTGTTCGTGGCCCTTCGTTGGCTCCGGTTTTTGACAATAAAAGCCACGACCAGCCGACAGATTACGCGTGCTTCCGCTGCCAAAGTCCTTGTCCTAGGTCTCCAAAACTACAATTGGTTTGAGTGCAGGGTCTTATCCCTTTCATTGGGTCAAACGATATGCTCTCGGAGATCCACTTCGTAATGCTGCTTACTAGGAAGCACATGTCGCCAATATGAGATTGAGCGGTGGGGTGTTGAACAATTAGACGGCAAGGCGAGAGAGAGAGAAAGAGAGAGAGAGAGATATGTAAGTAATATAATAAGGATCAAGTAAATCAAAGAGCATATCGCCTGAACGCATAGAAGTCGACAACAATCTAACCTTACACGACGCCAAGGCACCCAAATCACTTTCCAGCAACTGAAAAGGTCCAACAAAGCTGATCAATCCACTGGCTCGGGCTTGATCCAGACTCCATTTGCACCGTCGAGACTGCCAACGCTGCTCGCGGCAGTCAGAGTGTCGCTGGCGTAGCTGCTCACGCTGACGAGGCTGCTGCTGCTATCGCTGCGCTCCTTCTTGATCTCGACTCGCTGGTTGTGGTCGACGGGCTCGGGCTTTTCGGACTTGATTGTGATGTCTTGATTTCCTTGTTCCTCGAGGCGGAGGAGGTCTACCTCTCCCCCCTCCTCCTCCTTCTTCATCACCGCGTTGCCCCCCTCCTCCTCCTTTTTACAATCTTCCGCTTTCGCATTGATTGAGCTGCTTGAAATCCCAGCGTCGCTATGACCAGAAGCAGCAGCACTGTTATCCGGGAGCCCTTTCTTAAGGACGTTGCCTTCAGCGTCGACGTAGCGGACCCCTCCACGCCTGTTGTCGTAGAAGCCGCTGCCGTCCGGGTTGATCTGGAAGTACGAGCCATCCCTTGATTGCGCGACCCTTCTTGTCAGCTATTATTGCCTGACTGTACCCTGGGGAGTACCTAGGTGGAATGATGAAAGAAAAAAAGTAAAAACTGTCAGGGGAGATTGGAGTTTTCGGCGAGCCGTGGGTCGTCGTCGATATAGGTAAAGCGAATGGGCTTGCCTCCAGCCCGTTGACTAACAAAACGACTGCTCTCACACTAGCCTGGCATTGCAGAGAAATGCAATTTTCCATCGGAATGCAGAACTGCTCACGTACTTGTTCTCGTAAAAGTATGTGTTGCGGGTGAAATGCATAGGGTTTGGTGCAAAGCGGACCTTTGTCCACGTATTTCCCTGCAATCTCGCGAGGTCAGAGACGGTTGGGTTAAGCCACCACCACCACCTCAGTAAGCCAGGGTTTGGCTCTTGGCTTGCCAGACTTACCGCCCGGTTGGTGCCAGAAAGGTCGTGCCGGAACCAGCCAAACCCGCAGTAACCCCAGCGCTCCCCTTCCCTCTGCCGCACTGTCAAGATCGTCTGCCGCCCAAGGACCTTGCGCCACCGGTCCCTGATCTCCGGCGCGTCGTTGGCGTCGAGGATGTGCCGCGGCTCGGTGGTGCGAGGAGATGAGTCGAGGCTGTTGTACGTATGATATCTCGTCATTGTGGTCTGTCTTGCTGCTTTGGAGTAATTAGGTACCTTAGCTTGCGACAAGAGAGGAACCCGGCGCTAGCTTCTCCCCGCTGCGGAGCTAGCCTTCTTATCCCCCCCTCCTGCTCCCTCAGTTATTACACCATGTAGACAATTGCAATACCCCAAGTCGACGGGCGGGGCTGAGACATGGGGGCTAGTGGCCGGCATCAACAAGGCCAATAGGGATCAACGGTGGGGAAAGAAGCAAACTTTGGCAAGCGTCAAGGGTGGCCGGGGTTCCTGGAAAAAAGGCAAAAAAGTGGAAGAAGGAATGAGGCGCGGCGTTGGGGACGAGAGAGAGAGGTTGAGACAAAACGGGCTTGAGCTTGTCGAATGGAAGCAAAACGAAGCGAGTCCCGCACGTGCCTTTTGTGGCAAGCAGACAGCAGCCTGCCCCACGCCGTCTTGACGAAGGATCGTGTCTCTGCGATAGTCTCTGTCTGTACCATGACGTACTCAGCCTTCAATTCGGCCCCTGGTGTCGTTCCGTGATCGACTATCTCTGTGAAATATCGTGCAGCTCTACTTCTTGGTTGTCATATGATTATTCTTTTGTCTATTCTCTGGTGGGTATTTGCATATATACAGTGTGGTAAGGTCCCAAAGTATCCTACATATCTTTTGTCGTTGTTGTTTCGGAGAAACGGTGATATATTCACTGTCTTTTGGTACATGACTGCCGGGCCTTTCAGAACATGTTTCGAGGTGCTGTATAATACAGCGTCATAGTGGTAGCGGTGGTGGTGGTGGTACAAGGAGGTTGCAAGTGGGGGCCACGAGACAGCCAGAAGTATGGGACACCCAATTATCGGTGCGTTGGCGATCGCGCTGGGACGGCCTGCAGGCTTAGCGGCTCGGGCCTGAAGACCGCTCACGTTCTTGCCGAAGTAGTTCTTCAGCGATCCTGTCCTTCCTGGCGTGTTTCTCGAGAAAGGATGAACTATGACCAGTTCTTCCCCCCGCCCGGCTGTCTGCTGGACTCCTGGCCTGTTTTGACGCCATTTTAGAATTCGTCCCCCTGGAGTCCTGGTAGCGACGGGCGGGCATAAGGAGCTCGGGCTTACCTTTGTTCTGGGCAAGCTTTTGTCTTTGCTTCATGTTGTCGATCCTGTTGGCGAGATTGGCGACCTCTGCAGGGTAAAACCTCGGATTGGTAGATCCTGTCAAGACCTTGAGCTTGTCGCGGACCTGCCTCACCGCACCTGTGCCGGGCTCTCCCGGGTATGACTTGCCGCTGAGGCTCCATTCCTCGTCGCTGACCATCTCGACAACGCGGATAAAATGCTTGCCGCGGCGCAAGATCAGGATCTTGTCGTCGATGAGGTAGCGTGTCGTTTCCTTGAACGACCAGACCTTGACGGGCGTGAACGTGAGATGCTCGTGCCGCAGCGCACTCGTATCTGAAGGCTTCTCGCCCGACGCGCCCGCGATGTACGCGCCGTGCGCGGTGCATAGCCGGTGCGCCTCCGAGATACTCTCAGCCAGGCCCGCGGCGTGGAGAATCCTCGCAATCGACTGGCCCATGATGAGAGAGCGGGGGAGCTGGATATCCGTACGGAATCGCTGCGCGATCTCCTGATGGGCCGACCCATCCGCCGGATACGATTCCACCTCTGGCACAGTGAACACGCCGTCGGGCTTTGCGAAGCGGGCTTGATGCGCCCTCTTCGTGTTATCGGCCTCTCTTGTGCCGTGCACGAGGCAAAGGACCTGGTGAGCGAGCATGTGATGGGCGTGCCGTTTGGAGGGGTCTTCGTTCTGTATGGCCATGATTTCCTTGATCTGGCTCATGGGCAGGAACGTCAGGAGTTTGAGGAGGTTCTCGACGTCCGCATCGGGTCTTCGCATGAAATAGCCGTAAAGATCGAACGGACTTGTCAGAAAGGGGTCCAACCAGACGGCATTGCCAGAGCTCTTGCCAAACTTGGCTCCCGACGAGTCGGTGAGGAGTGGCACCGTGAAGCCGAGTGGTGTGTTTAGCAGGGTCTTCGGGATTTCCGTCTTGTGTGGCTCTATTGTGCGAATGTGGTTGATGGCCTCAATGCCGGCAATGATGTTGCCGTACTGGTCAGAGCCGCCGATCTGCATCTGGGTCTGTTTGGGGCTGGAAAAGAGGTGCCACCAGTCCCAGGCCTGCATCATGGGGTAGATGAACTCGCTGAGCGACATGCCTTGGCCCTCATCAAGTCTGCGCTTGACAGTGTCTCGCGTCAACATCGGACCGAGACGCATGCCAGCGAACAGTTTGAAGACAACCTCGCTGAAGGGCACGCTCGAGTACCACTGCGAGTTGTTCCACAGAGCGCGCCGCCACCCCCATTTCTTCTCGTAGCCAAGTGTGGGCGCGTGGGTGTCGAGGTTCGTCCATAGCATCTTGAGCTGGTAGTGGATCTTTGTGATGTTCATGGAGATGTCGGCCTTGGACATGAGGTCCCGACTCTGTAACCGGCCGATCGGATCACCAACCTTGGCCGTGGCACCACCGACCAGGGTCGTGGCACCGTAGCCGTGTATGTAGAGCCAGAAGAGGGCCATGAATGGCAGGAGGTGCCCGACATGTAGGGACGAGGCTGTGGGGTCGACGCCGACGTATGCGCCGATGCGCTTCTCGAGCATAATCTGGCGGAACTTGTCGTCATCGCCAGTCTGGTCCTTGACGAAACCCCGCTCCTTGAGAATGTCCCAGATGTGTTGCTTCTCGCCGTTTTGAATGCGCTTGGCCTCTTCTGCAAACTCCTGTTCGGTGACGGCGACTTTGGCGAGGTACGTGCGGGAGATGTATCGAGCTTGCGGTCGACGGCTTGCCGCAAGAGAGCCGGCGAGGGCGGGGGTTCTAATGCTGGGGCGCATCCTGGCTATCACAGCCAGGGAGCCGGCGGTGGCCATGGTGGGCCGAGCTATCTGCGGGAGCCTGAGGCGGCAGGTCGCCAGGGAGATGGATGTCGTGGGCGGGCGGCGTGCATCGAAGTTGTCGCCGGAGCTCTGGATATGCTTCACGTCGATTTGGCCATCGGCAAAGTGCAGACAGCCAGGCAGGGTCCAGAAACTTGTGCTTATCGATACGAACGTCAAGCGGCTGCGCGGGGCCGGCGGGTGTGCCACTCTCCGCCTTACATAATCGAGAGTTGCTCCGACCCGGATTCCCACGCCGCTGCGTATCAGGGCCAGAGTCGGACAGGCACAGCCAATCAGCAGCGCTCCATAGCAGTGCACTCCGTATCCTCGGCAATCCTTCTCCCCCCGTCCCATTGGCTGCATGTGCTGTGTGGGACGTCAGACTCCCGTGCGCCCGCGTCTGCAACATCGAACCTCGAATTCCGATCAGCCAGCCAGATCTCGAACCTCGACGACGAAGACGACGACGACAGACATCGCGACATCGCATACTCGCCATGGCTTCTCTCTTCCGCCCGACTCTGCTGCGCCAGGCTGGCCTCGCACGCCACGCCCTTGCTCGCCCGGCCGCCCCCCTTGCCGCCTTCCACACTTCCAGCCGGAGGAGTCTGCTCCCGCCCGGACCTCGTAAGTCTTGCGCAGCACAACGGCGCCAATGCCGGGTTATAGATTGTGAATGCATGCTAATATTCGGTTGTCCAGAGATTATCCATGGCTCCGGTATGATTTCCCCACCATTCTCAGACGTATTCGATCCCATGTGGCCCGCGAAAGTGCATCACCTTACATCTGAGAACGATCGAGATCAAGCGGACACGGGAAGACCATTGCGCTAAAGCATAGCACAATGAGTTGACTCTGGCCTTCATGTGTGCTTTGGCGATCCGGGCCATGGCTTGTCCCCATAACACGGCTCAACGATTGCCAGCCCTACCAAACACTACATCACACGAAAACGAAAACGAAACGATGCAGACTCCGCTAACAATCTCTCGCTCCTCCCACTTGCAGTCAACGACGCCGCCCCGGTCCCCACGCCCTCGCCGTCGCACGGCTCGTACCACTGGACCTTTGAGCGCCTCGTCGCCGCCGGTCTCGTCCCGCTCTCGGTCGCCCCCTTCGCCGGCGGCTCGGCGAGCCCAGTCCTCGACGCCGCTCTGTGCTCACTGCTGCTCCTCCACACCCACGTCGGCTTCCAGGCCATCCTGATCGACTACGTCCCCAACAGCCGCTACCCGGGCCTGCGCAAGAGCCTCACCTGGCTGCTCAACGGCGCCACGCTGCTCGTCGGCGTCGGTCTGTACGAGTACGAGACCAACGACATTGGCCTGACCCAGACTGTCAAGCGCGTCTGGACGGCATAGAGGAAGAACAGAAGCTATACTGTATGCAGGGGGGTTAGAGAACAGGGTGATATGAGGGGTTTTCTTTCCCCCCCTCCCTCTCTCGGTGGCAGGAAAACGACAACCCACTCTGGGAACAGAATGACACGACGATCAAGGGCGTCAGTGTTGTCTCTATATATATGTAACACAAGACGGGCTAGGCAACCTTTACAAGCATGCAGCATGAACGCATGCCGGCTCCCGCACCCTGCCCGCACAGAGAAAAAGAAGAAAATCTAAAGATTCCCTTTTGTTCACACAGAGGACCCGTTCCTGCACCTTCTTGGTTTTACTTGCGAGAGAAGAAAGCTTCTTCCAGGCGTGCGTGATAGGCTTGCCGCCACGGCTCGCAACCCCTTGATTTTGTAGAAGGCAGCTCTCCGCTCTGCTTGCGTAACACGATGGAGATGATTTTCAGACAACGTCACGACACTAGGATAGTACATCTTACTACCCCTCGGGAACCAATATATTCCCCCTCCCGTGTCTTGTGCGCACTCCCCATACTTCCGCCAATCTCATATCTCTATGCCCTTGGGTTTGGGAATTGCCGATAAGCAACAGACATTTTGCTAGACTGCTTATTTACTTCTATCCTCAAGTTAATTCTTCGCTGTCCTTGCATTGCCACGCCATGATCCATCCATGTCATCCCTAAAACAAGCATTCTCTCTCTCTCTCTCTCTCTCTCTCTCTCTCTCTCTCTCTCTCTCTTTCTAAATCCAAGTCTAGTCCCCGTCCTTCTTCCCAAAGCGCGCCCCGAGCCCGAAGTTGTCACGTCTGAAAAAGTCGCCCATCTTGCGCAGATTCTCGTTGATCGCCGCATTCGCAGCCGCCGTGCCACTTGCTCCACCCGCGGCCGCCGCAGCCGCAGCTGCCGCAGCACCACCGGCAGCGCCATTACCACCACCCCCTTCCCCGCCGTGCTGATCGCCGCCCATCGGCGTCCCGATCCGGTCCACACCCTCCCTCGCAGCGTTGAGCAGCTTCTCGCCAAGCGCAGTCGGGTCGAACCGCCCTCCGGACCCGGCGCCTACGCCCTGGAGCCCGGCGGCGCTCATGGGCCCGCCCGCCGCGCCGCCGATGCCGCCACCACCACCGGGGTTCATCAGCGGCGTGAGCAGCGGGCTCGCGGCGACCAGCTTGCTGCCCGACGAGCCGTCGCGCAGGTGGCCAAAGGTGTCGAGGAGGTACATCTGGTCCTGCTTGCGGACGCCCTTGAGGTCGAGCACCTTTTTGAAGTTGGTGTCGGACCGGTCGCCGATGAAGTCGAGGTACGCCTGGACGAAGCCCTCGTGCGGCGCCGCGCGGACCAGCAGCGTCTGGAGGAGCGGGTCGATGCGGCCCATTGTCGCGCTCGTGCGCTTGGCGAAGCTCGCGGGCGGCTGGTACGGTGTTGTCGCGGACGCGGACGGGCTGTGGTAGGACAGCAGGTTGGTGAAGTTCTTGGTCAGGACGTACTTGTCGAGCAGCATCTGCTCGGCGCCGACCTCGGAGACGGGCCGGCACTGCACAATGCACCCGAGGTACGCCGTCGCGATGTGCTCGACGAGGTTGTCGGCAAACGCGCGCGCGTACTGCTGCTTAGCCAGCATGCCGAGGATCTCCTCAGCCCTGGCGTTGACGCTGCGGACCAGCTCCCCCACGTACGAGCTTTGGTCGCCCGCGGCCTCCATCTTGCCCCAGTTGGTGTTGCGCATCTCGCGCCACGCGCCCTCGCAGTCGGCGCCGACCTTGCCGACGAGCGCGATGACCGCGGCGCTCGCAACGCCCATAAAGGCGTCCGCCTGGGACGACAGGTCGACCTTGCCACTCAGCTCGTGGTCGATGCGCTTCTTGATGCTCTCCTCTAGCTGGCCCGCGTTTGTGTGCCAAAAGTCGGCAGTGTTGAGCACGAGGATAATGTCCTGCAGTGAGGGCCCGCCCTGTGTTTGTTTCTGTAATATGCCCAGCAGCACCTGCTGCGCGTAGTCGTCCAGATACTTTGCGAGCGTCTTTGCCAGGTCCAGCAGGCGCTCGCTCGTAGAGAGCTTGGCGCATTGCGACAATGTCAGCTTGTAGAAGTGGAACAGCTCTATCGCGGAGCTGATGACGGACTGCGGCGAAAACTCCTCGTCCGCGGGTAGCAGTGGCTGCGCCTTGTACCGGGGTATCATAGCAGCGAGCGCTTTGTCCTGCGACTCGACCCAGAGGCTCAGGTAGGGCTCAAAGGCGACAGAAATGGAGCCACTGAACCGCTGCCTCGCCTCATCGGCCGAACCGACCGTGTCGATGCTGGCCCGGGGCTCACTAGAGAACCTGCGCTCAATCGTCTGCTCAAAGTCGAGCGTCTCCTGCAGGCAGCTGAGGAGCAGGTTGACGTCTATCCTGGCACCGTCGACCCTCCGCATACTCTTCTCCAGGATGCCCTTGTAGTCCTCGCGCGTGCCGTCGCAAAAGGCCATGGCCAGAGTCTCGCCCACGCGCCAGTGTGGGGGGAAGATGGCGGCATGCTCCTCGTCGTGGCCCTTCATCATGCGCTTGAACCAGGCGTAGCGACGGCCTATGTTGTCGAGGCTGCCAGCCTCATCGTTGCCACGGAACACCTGGCGGTACTCGCGTAGCTCTGTGTTGACGTACCACGTGACGATGCGCGACTTTGCGTTGTCGCCGAGGGCGTCCATGACGTTGCAGGCCTCGACAAGGACCTGGCGGCGGGCGGCGACCTCGCCCTTGGCAAAGGCCATTTCAAAGTCCTCACAGACCTGCTCGAGCAGCTCGCGCTGGAGCTCGGCGACGCCGCGGCTCAGAGTAGCGATCTGGTCGATGCTGCGGTAGCTGTTGAAGTGGCGCATGAGCTGGAGGACGGCCTGGAGCAGGGAGGCGCACTCGCGGTACTGGCGGGCGCGGGCGAGGCCGCGCAGCTGGTCGTAAGCGGTGGTGAGCATCTGGAGGCGCTTGAGGGCCGTCATGGAGAGGGTGAGGTTGCGCTTTGTGGCGTCGAGGCGCTTGATGTCGGCCGTCATGGAGGTGATGTTGGACTCTGTGTCGATGGCGCGGGCGCGGACGCTCTCGATATTGCGGAAGAGGCTAGCGAGCTCTGTCTGAGCGGACTGCATGCGCTCGAAAGAGGCATCAGAGCCGTAGGCCTGGCCGGCCTCGAGGCTAGCGATGCGCGAGGAGAGGCCATTGTTCTGGGCACGCAGGGTGGACGAGACGCGGGTGATGGAGGAGATAGTCGAGGGGTGGGCGAAGAGGCGGTTGAGGTGGTGGACGGGGTCGTAGTCGACCGAGTCGAGAGGAGAGGCGAGGGACGTCTCGGCGGCGGTGCCGTTCATCTTGTCATGGTGGGCGAGCACGGGCTAGTGTGGGCGTGGTGCTGCTGGCGTGGGTGCTGTCGTCGAGGCGATGCAGAGGTGTGCTGGCAAGTTCGCGGTTCGCGGCGTTGCGGATGATGATGCGGTTGGGGACAGCTGTGAAGCTTCAGGGACTCGCGTCAGGGGTGCTGAGCTTGCAGCGCTGAGCTGAGCTGAGCCGAGCGGGCCCGGTTCCCCGCGCCTCTGGCGGGGCCAGGCCCGCTTCTCCAATTCCAGCCCCGACTTGGACTCTCCCATCGATTCAATTCACATTTCTCGTCAACAAGTTTGGCGTCATCTATCCCATTCAGACCTTGACAACTTGGAATCTAGTTTTCAATCGCAATAGGCCAATCTAAAAGCAAGTCAACCACAGTCTTGTCGTCACTGTAGATTCCTAGGCTGGTTCGCCGTCTTTGCCCAGCGGCGTGGTCACGTCTAACAACACTATTTCAAACGCGAGCAGCACTAATCTGTTATGGTAAAGAATCTAAGGAGGACACTTCTTCAGCCCTCATTCCGTCCGTTCAATTGTCCTTCGTCATCATCACTCGCAGATGCAATTGCGGCCACCAACAACTACGCCAAAAAAGCCGTCCCGGAATATCCCACCATACACCTAATTTACAAAAGCTCAAAGCAAGCTCATAGCCCAGGGGGGCCGAAAAGTACCCGCGAAACAAGTTTCATCTGCCCTTTAGCCGCTTTCAGTTCTCGGTGTTCGGTGTTCTGAGAATAGTAACGGACAAACAGGAATCAGGGTCACGGACGAGGAGGAGGGGGGTGTGCAGCGGGCAGTTCCGTCCAGTGTGCATTGTGTAACGCCAACGCTCATGTGCATAAAAGCTGGGGGAAGGCATGCATGCTCCCATGGCATGCACTAGTCATGCTCTCTCTCGGTCCGACGTCGTCGATGTAAAGTGCATGCATACACCACTGCATCACACGCGTTCATGCAGTAGGTTGCAAAGCAGCGGCGGCGTCCGGCTCTGGTTCGGCCGTCGGTCACCAGAGAGGGGGAGAGGCCTTCGGCCTAGGCAAGGGTTGCCATCCGGCCGGGAAGCGGGCATGTTTCCGCGCAGTGTGTTTACCAGGGACGTAGCAGCACGACGAGAGAGTCGCTCGAGGTCAATGGTAGTGGTAGTGTTGCGACCGCATCAAAGCCAAGAACGCTCGGTGCGCATCTTGATTTTCATTCGAGCCCACTCTTGATGAAACCCAAATCTATTCTCTATTTTCCGTGTCCCTTTCTAGGAAGCGAATGCACCCATACTATATCCCGGATGTCAAGCCCAAGGCGCCGTCCCCAAATGCAAGTAAATCAACAATGACCTCCTAGCGGTCCGCAGTGCCCATGCTGGAAGAAAAAGAAAAAAAAAGAAAAAGAAAAAACGCCAAAGCGCGCCGCACCATATGTCCCCGCCCTATGACTGTCCCTTTTGTGACGTCGTGATCCTGTCAAGTAGTCTCGTCCGCTCATTCTAAAACAAAGCACCAACACCATGATGTGGCCTACTGGGTGGATCCCGGTAATCTGCGCCAGGGGCTGGGCTGGGCAGCGCCCGGAGACTGCACCTTTGACAGCATGAATCTTTTTCAGCGCACCAAGACTGTTTTGTACTGGCGCGAGGCTGGGTCACGGACTCCTGGCTCATGCGCATCGTGACGTGCTGCTCAGGAGCTGTGTAATGCCTTGAAGCCAGCGGCAATTAGGCTCCGATGCCTGTCCGTGGAATCGGCTGGTCCGCTCCAGTAAAAGAGCCCCTGTCCGAATAGAGGTTTAGCCAGCCAGTCGCTTTAGAAGCTTTCTAGAAGCCTGCGAGCGCTTCACGCCCAACGTCCAAAACCAAGGCAGGGTTGAAGGGAATTACAGCACCCGCGATTGGCGGAGAGACTTACACCAAGCTTTTTCTGTTTGCAATATGACCCTTTCATTTTGACAGTGTCGGGGTTGTCGTACGTGACCCAGCCGCCGTCACCACCGGCACAGCTTGCAGCGCAGACGCGCTTGTCCACGGCTTCTTTGGCGTTTCTCCGCGGCAGCAAGCTGTATTCGAACGCCCCGTTCTCGCCACCGCAGCCTTTGTGCCGGTGGCCAGGGCCATTGACACCAAGGAAGCTGCGGCCGTAAAGAGGAATTCCGAGCAGGATCTTCTGCGAAGGACATCCGTGCCCCACGAGATAGGAAACTCCCGCATCCCCCGAGGTGCAAGACTTGTCCATGGTGTAAAGCTGGGCATGGTGGCCACTGCGGGAATCCCAGGGTCCCGAGAAGTCGTAGGCCATGAGGTTGATGTAGTCAACAAACACCGACACAGTAGCGATGTCGATATTCTGCAGGATCGGAAGGCCACAGGGGAGCCCCGCCGTAACGAGAAACTGGTCCTCTGGCATGTGTAGTCGAACCGTGCTGAGGAGATCCACAAAGTCTGCACCCTCTTGGAGATCCCCAGGAAACTCCCACATGACTTGGCAGGTATTAGCCAAGTAGGAAACATGCCATAGGAGGGCCACAACTTACTGTCTATACCGTCAAAACCAGATGCCTCCACGAGACCTCTTGCAGACCTGGCAAAGTTGTCTCTGAGAGCGGCACTAGATGCCACGACAGGAAAGATTGCGCTTGTAGTTCCACCACCAACGGAGATGACGACAGATAAATGGGGGTTTGCCTGCTTCAAATGCATCAGGGAGCCAATACCGCCCTGAACACCGTCGCACGGAGCTTGAGTATCAGCCCACTCGTCACCCAGCTGTGGACAAAGATGGTCAGAGTCTAATGATTCAAGTTTGGTGAGGATAGTCTCATACATAGACTGTTCCATCCGCTGCGAGACTGGCAAAGGCATAGTAGACATGGTTGATACATTTGTAGTTCATCATGCCCGGTGTAGCGCCCTGGTATATCTTGGAGCTCGGAAAGTAGACTGCGTTCGTGTAGCCGATGCCTGCTACGCTTGCCTTTCTCCTGCGGGAAGATGAGGAGCTCATTGTTGTTCGCTCGATCGACGACGACGACGATGGCTTCGAGTTTGTTCCAAGTCTTGGCACGTGGAAAGTGTAGGATCAATCCGAAACTACTGGCGTCTGGTCGCTCAGGGCAGTGTTTTTAAAGGAAAGAAGTAAATGGCAGTATGTCGAAAAGCCAACAGTGACGGGCGATGCTCGTGGATATATAACATAATGGCTCCTGTTAAGACGTATATAAAAACAGACCAGAACTCACGCCCATGGGACAGCATGGTGGATCGAGCGGTACGCTAAGTGTAAGGCATGGATGGGGCCGGCAGGGTTGCTTCTTCGAGATGGATCCGCCCTGTTCTTCAACCGCGTTGGCCAAGCGGCGATGACATTCAGGGATGGGACGGTACCTAAGTCGAAGGGACCAGCCGCCGTGAAAAGCCCGGTCGTCTGGGCAAGGGTGGGCCATGGCATATGAAACTTACATGACCGTCGAAGGCCAATTTTTGCGAGGCCGAGCTTTGGCAAACATGGTTCGCAGGGGCGACCAGGGGGGCGAGCAAGGTTGTGGATAGTGAGTGCCGTGTCGAGGCCGGCTGCTGTGGAATTCCCCGCTGAGGCTTCGAGGAGTGTGTATGGCACTGCGGACCGAGCAAGCATATGCCGGCACGTGCTGAGGGGAGGATGACAGTGCCCAGACTCGCAGAGAAATCGTCAATGGCATTGTTAGGTCGTGCCGAGAAGGTTGCCATGGCATGGCGGAGCACTGGTGACGCGGGTCACACAGCCGGCGTGCGCCTGCAAGGCGCAAAGCCAAGTCGACCACGGCAGGGCTGGAGCCCATCTTGCATTTGACGTTGGGAACGGCCTGCTAGAGCTAGGCTCTAGTAGTCCGGCATGAAACGCCCAAATTGTCTGGGACATTGACAGGAACTGCCCTACGCCAGCTAGCTCTGAGTTAGAGCCCGGGCACCAGGTGTCAAGTTTGGTCTTTGCGTGTAACGTGCACGAGCACCGCACCGCCACACGCAAAGACCTCAAGGCAAGCAGGCCAGTTGCCTTCCACGTTTGGAAACTTGGGCCATTGCTTCCGGAGCACCGCTTCTCGGCACCTGAAGGGGAAGGTCTGGGAGGGTCTGGGAGAATGCGAAGCAGCGGCGGCTTTCACAGGACAGACCCGAGCGGCCGGCAAGCGACGTTTCGAGGTGCAGCGGCGCGGCGTGGGGGCGAGGGCTGCCGAGGCTTGCGGTGGAAACGAGGTCAAAGTTGGTCGATATCAGCGCGTGTTATTGAGGGCATTCGTGGATGCCATCGGAACGACAAGTGCACACGTGCGTGCGTGTACGAGCGTGGGCGATCGCATGGCGCAGTGCCTGCCTTGCCTGCCTCGCCTGCCTAGCGTAAGGCACGCTAAGTACTCCGCACCTTGTACGCTAAGGAACGCTCCTTCCTGCACTGCACGCTCCACTGCATGTTCCTGCCACTTTCAACTCGACGATTCCAACTGTTCGGCTCGTAGCACAGTTAGCGTACTTACCAGCCAACGTCCAAGCGGCGCCGCTCCGTCAACACATCATGTGTCATGACCGATGATTGACAAGCACTCCGACGATTCTCGGCAGAAGCCGAGTGCTGGCACCGCCAATTCTGAGCATACCCATACCTTCTTCATCGGGCTCGTTGCCGCCTGCAAGGATCTGCACATGTACGCAATAACCGGGCTTAAAGAGCCGCTGCCGCTCGCCTACGATTGTTGCATTGTCTCGGAATAAGCTCATGCTCATGCAGATTGCTCCATCACACTGCGCAATAAACCCTCTCCCGGCGACAACCGCACAATTATCGCGGACTCATCGTATCGCTACGTGGCTCTACCACGTACAATGAGCAATGCGTGTATGCTTATCACCGTTCGAATCTTGCATACTACTTACCTGAAGGGGCAGCAGACACTGGGCCCCTCCGGACTATACCCTGCGGCCGATCTCTCTGGCTCGTGCTGTCATCAGACGCTTTTCACATGCTTCGGTACCCGGCGTCGGCAAATCTCATCTACACGTGCAAGTTAAGTACTTCGATCCGCTTGCAAGTCATCACGCAGATCGTCGGACGGTCCCTCGAAGGGACATGAAGATTACTTGCCTGTGCAATTCACGATGTACAGGAAAGCCAGCATATCTCGTAGATTTCCAGCCAAAACAACCCTTTAGTGATCGCCCTCAGGGTACTTAGAGCCAGGGTCGGCGCCCTCGCTTATTTTTCGGACCCTGGCCGCAGGTCAGTGTTGAAACAACATCATTGACATCATTGACATCATTGACATCATTGCGTCCTTCCTGGGTGCATTTTGGAGCGACAACAAAAGAAGTCGAACCGATGAACCCCCTCCCCGTCATGTTTTGCCAGGCTCGTTATTAATGTGAAGATTGAGTGGTTAAGTACAACTTATTTGCGTCCCTTCCGGTGCCCGGGCATAAACCATAGATCAAAATAAACCGAAACGACACTGAGATCGAATCCGGAAAATGCGTCGTGAGTGGAACGTAGGCTATTTATTCTGCCTAGGAACCCTTGCTAGCTGTCCCGTCTTTACAGCAAAAGACAGTGCCAGGGGGCCACGATCGACAAGCAGTAAGTTAGGTGGGATGAGGCTTTCATGGGATGCACTCCTACAACTAACCAGGGTAGGACCTTGCGTCGGCACAAGGCCAAGTTCTCGGCTATTCGCCCATACTTTATGTCGCTTTGAGCCACGTTGCCGCCCTTCAAGTCGTCTTCCCGCTTTTGCAAGCCCATTGCAGAGCTAATAGCTTCTCTACAGACCACAAGACGACCTGCCTGCAACACAGTCAAGGAATGTCAGGTCTCTCTCCAGCAAGCGGCAAGCAGTTGGCGAGCACGGCACGAGCGTGATCTCGCCAATAGAAGGCATCGGCCTCTCCTTTCGTAAACGCAGCCGAGGCGGGCCCCTCTCCAGACCCCGGCATGTCCGCCATATCACAGAGCCGGCGACGAGCCGGGTCCAGCCACGTGACAGACGCCATTTGTACGTCAGGCATACGGTGTACAGTAAATACAGACACTTTATGCTTCGAGAATGGAGCCTGCGGCCTCTTGTAACGCTGGCAAAGAATACCATCCCGCCGTTGCTCAACCTTTCTTGAAACTATAGCGAGTCTTGAGAATAGACGATGCTGCTCCAATTCCAAAGCCATAGCGAGGAACGACATGGAACACACAGGCAGCTCGGTTCCATGCGCCTGTGCTGTGGCACTCATCCAGAGCCGCGAGCCCGTTTTCACATCTTTGTTGTGGCGGTTTTTTCCCCTTGCCTCTTGAGCCCTCTTTGAATACGTTTTGTCAATTTTTTTCCCCTTACAATGTTGACCATGTCTAGGGTGTTAGTCCAACTTCGACTTCGAGTACAACGTCACCTCCGTCACAATGGCGTTAGCCTTTTCTCTGTGGAATTAGATCTTTCTGAGTCTCTGAACTGCTGCCAAAAAAAAAAAAAAAAAAGCCAGCGCGGGGACTTGCAGAGACAGGGATATTCTAGCCGTATGAACTGAACGTCTAAGTGGGAGAGGATACTTTGGAGCTCTTGCTGCTATGGACAAGCGTAGAGTTTCTTCTATCTTTTCCTCCTTGACGCGATTTATTTATTCGGCGGCTGTGCCTTCATGTTCTCTGCTCCCCACAGCTTCACAAGGTACACTTGCATAGGATCTGGTGTTCTTGATTACTACATCGCGGAACCTTCTGGGCAGGCTGCTTACCGCAGACTTGGCCTCTTGCCTCATGAATCGCTTCCTAGACCGAAGCCGCGGCGACCACAATTCGCATCATGATCGGCATCGAGTCCAAGCTCGACGGCTTCAGGCTGTCTTGGACCACACCCATTGTGCTTTCAGCCCCTCATGACTTCAGTCTGTAGCAACAGCAGCAGCAGCAGTAATAATCGGCAACGGCGGTCTCAGACCTTCCAAGCCGCCGCGACAGCCAAGCCCTCAGCAAAAGACGCGAGCTTGCCGTCGACGGCGTAGTCACCCGTGGTTTCGAGCCGGCGCAGCTCGGCGTGCAGGTCGCGCAAGGGCAGCCAGAAGCATTCGATGAACTCGTCTGGCTCGAGCCTCGGGGCTGGGTTCTGGTTCTCCGGGAGGGACGGGTCAATGGTCATGTGGATCATGTAAGTGCACGAGCTGTTTTTTGCGATCAAATTAGAAAGGTTAGATCAGGAGGGGAATGTGCGGAAGAGATCGGGGCGGTGACGACGTACCTGGAGGATGCGGGCGCTATATCATGCCAAAGGGGAGATGCGGAAGTTTGTCAGCACTCGTAGCATGAGATTCTGCACAGAACTGGGCTAGACAGCCCGCTGTTTGGGGGCCAGCTTACAGGTGACCACTGCCCCAAAGAGATAATAAAGCAATAATAAATAAAAAGAAAGCGGGAAACTCACACCCGTGAATCACCGGCCTCCTTCCGCCCGCCGCCGGGTCCGGCAGCACGGTGCCCACATAGCCAGTTTCCTCGAGTAGCTCGCGGACGGCGGCCTCGTCTGGCGTCTCACCCGCGTCGACGAGCCCCGCGGGGAACTCGACGGTGACCTTGCCGGCGGGGGGGCGGAACTGCTTCTCTAGCAGTATGTGCGGCAGGGCCTCGCCGTGCTCGCTGCTGTCCCTGACGAGGACGGCGAGGATGTGGATAGAGTCGACGGGGCTGTCGCGAGGCTTTGTGGTGCGCCGGGTGGCCTCCCACGTTCTCGGGCTACCGCTGGGGTCGGTGTAGTTGACTCTGCGAGGAACGCATTAGCTCGCTTACAACAGCTGTCATGAGTGTAAAACTCCGAGTTCTGATCTCTGTCCACTGTCGAGAGAGTTTGGGTTCTGGAAATAGCTGTGGGAGTATTGCCATTATATTGATCACGCATAGCAACTCACTTGACAAGCTGCAACCACTTGGCGTCTTTGGTGTCCTACAGGCGGGGAACACTATTAGACTGCGTCCAGCTTTGACGTCTGCTCAAATGATGAGGGCCAATGTACCAGTGGCTCGACGGAGACGACCTTTGCCATCTGTGCTGCCATTTCTGCGTCTCGAGATGCAGGTAAAAGATAGAGTTCGAGAGGTCTTGTCTGGCTGTGGTGTGGCGTGGTGGACGTCAAGTCAAGGTTCAGCCTTGAACGGCGTCGTCTGCAGATGTGGGGTCTGCCTGCCTGCCTGCTTCCTTCCTCCTCCATCAGCCTCGACCACAGCACCACGTTTCGCCTCCTCGGCCCCTGTGAATCGTTCACACTCCGCAGGTTCGAGATGCTGCCGCCCGCACCGGCATTGTCTCCGCGATGGCGCTGCTCCCCGCCCCGCTGCCGCCCCGCGACGTCCTGCGCAGCGTCCGCATCGGCAAGGTCAAGCCACTGCCCGGCCAGCCCAGGATCCGCTCCGCCATCAACAAGCAGCCCCAGCAGGGCAGCGTCCGCGTCGAGGCCCTTGGGCTTGCTGGCGATGAAGTCGAGTTCTTCCTGCACGGCGGGCCTGACAAGGCCCTCCACCAGTACTGTTCCGCACACTACCCCCTTTGGAACGACCTCGCCCCCGGCCGCGAGACCCTCTTCTGCGTCGGCGGCTTCGGCGAGAACCTCTCAGCCGAGCTGCTCCATGAGGGCAACGTCTGCATCGGCGACAAGTTCCGCCTTGGCCCAGACGTCGTCATCCAGGTCAGCGAGCCCCGCCAGCCCTGCTACAAGCTCAACGCGCGCTTTGAGTACAAGAGCACCTCCAAGGTCGCCCAGTCCACCGGCCGCACAGGCTGGTATTACCGCGTCCTCACTTCGGGTCATGTCCAAGAGGGCGACAGCTTCGAGCTCCTCGAGCGGCCGCATCCCATTTGGTCCGTCTCGCAGGTGCAGAACTTCCTCTACCACGACACTGACAATACCACTGCTTTGACCGAGCTGAGCCAGATGCCAGAGCTGGGCAAGTACATCCGGGACATATTCACCAAGAGACTTGCCGATGGGGTAGAGAATATGATGTCCCGCCTTGAGGGCGAGCGGTTGCCCGTGGTCTGGAGACCATATCGCCTCGCGGAAAAGACCAATGTCACGAGCCGTGTCAAGAAGCTTGTTTTCGAGGTCGAGGGGAGCCATGCTGATATTGAGCAGGGGCAAGTCGATTTTGGGAGGTTTCCGCATGTGCGTCTGCAGTTCGGCCCTGACATGGCGCTGTCGCGGGCATACTCCGTGGTTGCAGGAGATATGCGCCGGTTCGAGCTCGGTGTAGCTCGCGAGGACAACTCGCGTGGTGGCTCAGTTTTCCTGCACGACAAGCTCCACGTCGGCGACAAGATCAGGGTCGCAAAGGGGTTCGAGGCCGCGAGTGTGGAGGCTGCGGGTGACTGCGTCGACACCCGCAAGCACATTTTCATCATCGGAGGGATCGGCGTGACCGCCTTCCTCCGCGAGCTGGCATCAAAGAAGCTCGACAATATCGCCATTCACTACGCCGTCCGTAGCAGCGCCGAGGCCGCTTACCTCGACGTCCTACCCCCCAACAGCCTTACGACATACGCAAAGAACGAAGGTCAGCGACTCAACCTGCACGACGTCATTCCCAGCAACCCCAAGGACATCGTAATTTACTGCTGCGGGCCGCCGTCGCTGATGGCGGCGTGCCAAGGCCTCACGACGAAACTCGGTTACGCACGGTCACAGCTGCACTTTGAAGACTTTGGCAGCGCGGCAACGGGCACCGGGCAGCCGTTCGAAGCCGAGATTAAGACCTCAGGCAAGGTGCTGCAGGTCCCCGGGGACAAGTCGCTGCTGCAGATCCTCGGCGAAGCCGGGTTCGACGTGGACAGCTCGTGTCTGGTCGGCAACTGCGGGAGCTGCATAGTGGACTACTGCAAGGGCGGTGAGATTGAGCACAGAGGCCTGGCGCTCGACGAAGTGCAGAAGGAAGGCAGCATGCTGAGCTGTGTCAGTCGGGGCAAGGGGAGGATTGTGATTGATATCTAATGGAATGGTCAAGCTGGACGTTGGGGGAAACAATGGGCATCTTGGATGTGAATGAGTGTTTGATGATGTTTTTACAAAATGTCAAGTGGTGGAGATCGTGATGTGGTTATACTCGATCTCACGCGCTGAACCTCAACTTCATCCTGACATACAACGACGTGGTGTCAATTTCGTCATCACGGTTGCACTCCCAACTTGAATTCCACAGACATATGTTCAACCTTTGGCAAAATAAAGCTTGAGAGGTAGTGCCCGTAGCATCAACTAAGCGGGAATATACAGCACGAGAACTTCAATGGATTAAGAATTACGTTTTCGTCTTTCATAGGGTACCTTTGCCTTTAGGTGAGCTAGGCATGACTACATTGGTATGACACCCTCCCTTATTAGTCCATTGCGAACTAAGCACTCCCCAGCGCCTCCCCGACATAGTGTAGGTTCTCGATGGCGTTGAGACCGTACAGCGCCATGTCGTTTGTGCTGAGCCACGCGGCCTCGTCGACGGGCGTGAGCACCGCGCTGCCCTCGACCCGCTCCATGGTCCAATTGGCGTTGCGCTTAGGGCCATCGCGGTCGAGGAACTCGCCCCACGCGCGGGCTGCGAGGGTTGCGTTGGCTGTCTTGTGTGCCGCGTAGGCCGTCAGCTTCGAGTGGCCCTGAATCAGCGATACGCTGCCAAAGTCCTTGCCGTAGCGGGCGGCCTGCTCGGGCTTGGGCGCGCTGTAGAAGTAGCAGTATTCGAGCCATGCGTCTACAAAGCCCGCGGGGAGCTTGGGCTGCTCGGTGGGCGTGCCCTCGCCGACATGGTCAAAGATTTGCGTCAGGATCTCGTGTAGGCCAAAGACGGCGTCGAGGTGGGAGACGACGACAATGCCATTGTTGGTTGGGTCCGTGGGGGGCGGCGAGATGGCGCCGTCGGTAGAGTTGTAGAGCGCCTCGCCGGTGACGAAGCCGTTCTTGAGGGCGGCGATGCCCTCGAACCCCTTCAGGAGCTTGGCCTTGGCCTCTTCGGCCTTGGGCCCCTTACGCTCCCACTCAATCAGCCAGGCACCGGCGAGAGACACCCAGTCGAGGCCCACGCTGATGTATAGGGCCTCGGGGTCGGGCACGTAGACCACGCTGGGGTCTCGAATCTTGCGTCGCGCATCAACCGTGACAAAGGCCTGCTCGGCCTTTTGTACCTCCTCGACTAGGTCGCCGGTCCGCTCGTCGCCGCCCGAGATGTAGTAGAAGATGCGCCGGTAGATGGTGGTCGAGATACGGATCTGCTTGGCCGAGTCGCTCCAGTGGTTGACGCCATGCCGGGTACCGAGCCCCGTAAAGTTACCCATGTGGTATACGTCGACGTCGCCGCCGTGGCGGACCTGCGCCTCTGCCAGACGATACACATCGGCCCGGCTGGTCCGGAGGAACTGATTCCAAAAGAACTGGTCGGGGGATAGTTCTCCGTTGTCCCAGGCATACCCGCCAATGTCGTAGCGCCACTGGTGTCTGTCAACATCATAAGTGTGCATGATGTCGCCTTTGCATGAGTATTAGCTGGTGTTTCGCTTGTGCTCGGTGGGTTCAAATGTCCTTACCATGGTCCCAGAATCCATACCAGCGACGTTGCTCGACCTGTCCGATGTAGTACTGCACCAGGAAGTCGAGATGCTTCTCTATGTTCTGACCCGCGACTGTGCTGTTATCAGGCAGTCCCCAATACGTCCCGAGGGTTCCAGAATCCTTGATGCGACTAGGCTCGGCATAGAGAACTGGAGGCTCGTTCACGTAAGCGTTGAGTTCAGCCAACCTGTCCCTCGAGGGCGTACTGTCGAAGCCAAATATGTATAGCTCGTTTGTCCGGGCTACGCCATAGGGTGTGTTATAACCAGCCTCATAGTCCTCATAGGTGATTTCGAGCGCGTCGAGCTGCTTCTTGTAGGTATCCTGGCCAAGTCCATCATGATACGGGCGCAGGTCCATAGGGCCAGCCGCTGGACTGTGTAACCAGAGCGTGATCTGACCGACGTCGCTCGCTGCATCGCGGATGTCAATACCAGTCGGGTATCTCTTCCAGAAGTCCCGGAGGCCAACAGCAAGACCACCACCCGTGGCTCCGCCCAGGTACGCGAGGCCACCTGCCTTGGTTCCACCCGGGATCTTAACCCAGGACTGGCCAGCCTTTGTGCGCTTTTTCAAGTTGAAGCCGTCTGGCGATAGTTGAGTCAAGCTGTAGTCGTTCCAGTTTGGAATCCACTGCAAGCGTGTCGTCACTCGGGTATCCCAGGTCGCAGGCTCGGGGGTTTTCTTGCCCTCGTACTGAGCCGTGCGAACTGCTTGACCAGGATCGCGGCGGAGACCGGTGATGCCCTTGACGGCTTCGTTCAGGAGGCCGCCTTCGGAGCTGGACAGGCGGATGTGTCGGTTGTACAGCTCGTCAGATAGAGGTATGTCGAAGCGTATGCCGATACCGGCAATGAAGTTCCGGCTGGCCGCACCATCATAGACGAGGGTATGAAGCACCTTGATGGCCTCTGAGTTGGCATAGAGATAAAAGCGGACAGTGAATGGAAGCCAGGCCTCGCCGCTGCTCTCAGGCTCATGCTTGCCCTTGACTGTGACGAGTGTGCGCACGGAATTGTCCTTGGTGACAGAAACCTCTTCGACGGCACTGTTGAGTTGGAATTTTTGAGGCTGCTCACCCGTGCCGTCCTGTTCGACGATGGTGGACTGCGCGAGTAGGACTAGGGCACCATTTGCGCCGACAGTCTTGCCGCTTGCAGTCTTGATCGAGCTGATGACCGAGTTGCCAGACTTTTTGAACACAGCCGAGATCTTGCCTGTGTTCACGATGATCTCGGCATCCGTCTCGGATACCATTGAGTCTCCGGCTTGCCGTCTGCTGCGGCCGGGGGAGCTGCTGGCGACAGCGTTGACAGTGTAGCCGCTTCCAACATTGTCCGAAGCCCCTACGGCATGGCCGGTCCACTTGATAGAGTTGTCGGGCCAGTATGCTGTGATCCAGGACTGGATATCGACTTGCTCGCCATTCGAGGCCGTGGCTTTGAAGCTTGTTGTATCGGCGGGAAACTTGCCCCGTGGCCACGGAAGGCCGAAGGTGGTACCCAAGTTGAGCTTCGGAGTGTCACCAACCCAGCTCACAGGAGCAGCGTCGGAGGACTGCGCCTGGGCAGCCGCCGAGGCGACACAGCCGAGGGCGGCTACGAGGTGATAGACTGCGTGACGCATGGCTCACGTTTGTGGCTGAGGTCATTCCAACCGACTGGCTGGGCCGGGAGTCTCTGTTATTTGTATGCTCCGACCAGGCGAGCTTCACCTCGGGCTGCAATAGCCCGAGCAGCTGCCAACTGCCCTGGTATCATGGCTTGCATTTGAGTGATTGAGGGTTGCACTGGTTCTCCAGACCCCGGAACGTGCATGGCGACATTTAATGAGAGAATGCCGAGGCCATGTCCACGAATGACAGCGGGCGCAGTTGGGTTTTAGCCGGATCGTGAGTGCAGATCTCGCCAGGTGCCGCGGGGAATACCCCAGACTGCCCCAGATGCAGCTTCCCAGTCGAGCATGGCGCGCTTGGCTCGTCGATGCTCGGGGTAATGGCGATGCCGAGGAAATTGTTTGAGCAATGGCCAGCAATCTGGCCAGGATCAAAGAGATCTGCCCAAATCGATGCCTCGAAGTTGCATGTAGCCCCTGGTAAGGGCTGATGGTGGCAAGAATCATGCCATGCCATGCAGTCGCTGAGATGGTCTGAACGAGCACAGCACTGGCCAGTGCGAGTGAATGATGGCATCAAACCCTGGAGTGGGAACTCGACACTGCTGCGATGAGTCTTGGAGTCTTGGTTGTTCACTGAGGCCCGCGCTCGGAAGTGTGCTGCGGGGAGCGGGAGGAGGAGCAGGGAGGAGTGAGGCGCGACCACCTTTGTCATTTGGAGGTGCCACACTGTAGACTCTACTGTCCCGCATCGCGCCTGCCAAGCCCACCCCGAAAAACACCACCTGGGCGGTCGACAGGGGACAATGGACACGCATCGCCAGCTTCCTTCACTGTCTCGGGCTTCAGTCACGTCAAGATAGTACTTCGTCGGCACCATGATCTGTCAAGCACGGCTCCTCGCCCGGCCCTTACTCCAGGGCCCCTCTGCGCCCTCGTGCTGTCGCAATCTGCCACTCCGGCCATGGCAACCAACAGCTTCATTTTGCTCGTCAATACCATCTAGGAGCCGCCCCTCGCGGCCGTCCGTCTCGCGAAATGGCCGCCACCATGTCCCGGCGCGTCGCCTCTTTCATTACAACCCCCAGCCCTACCAGCCACATCAACAGTCGGGGAAACCCTGGCTCAAGGTCCTCCGCGACATGGCCCTGGGCTCCTTCCTCACAATCGCCCTCTCCACGGCCTACGACTACTACGAGGATCGCCAGTACATGAAGCAGGCCGCTGCTGACCAGGAGTGGGCCGAGGACCTGCGCGTGCAGCTGGTGCGCGACTTTGACGACGCGCGCCAAACGCCTCTTGACGAGACCGCTGGCGCCAACGCCGACTTTGAGCGCCAGCGGAAACTGCGAGAGCTGACCTTTGGCCTGCCGCTGCGCATAGTGAGCGCCCAAGAGATTGAGGAGGCCGGATGGCTGCCTGGGTTCCCTTACGGCGACGAGCTGCACGGCAAAGAGCGCGTGCCCGCCGAGGAAACCAAGATGTACATCGGCAAGGACGAGCTCGGCGGTATCTCGGCTGTGTATGTTGCAGCCAACGTCGACATTGACCAAAAGGCTCCTTCACATCAGTATGGGGACGCGGACACGGACGCGGACGACGATGGCAGCAACAGGGACGATGCCCGTTCACTCGCATCTCGTTTTGCGCCACCGATGGACACGGGCCCCGATGAGCGGAGAGTCGTGCCCCGTGAGTGGGAAGATGCTGCTGGGAACGTTCTCGGCGAGCTTGTCGCACGGGTGCGCCAGCAGAAGGACTTATGGAAGCGGCAAGGACGGCTGTCGCAGGTGGAGGATGACTTCCTGCTCGTTGTCCTCTATCTGAGGAATCGGACATGGATGTTCCTGCTGGACCGGGGCGAGGTTCAGCCGGTGAGTGGCATCGCCAACATTCTGAAGTGAGCGACACGCAGCAGGAACAGGAGAGAACTGGAGATAGATTGAGATGGGCCGAAAGACATGACTGAGATACCTCTATATAGCGTAGATAAATTTGGAATTACTTCATGTTCACATAGACTGGCGAGCAGAAACGGTGGGCAACGATGGCCAAACCCATAGACTCCAAGGTTGTTCCGCGTTGTGCCATCCCTGCTGCTGGAGACGTCGGGAGGCGATGCACTTGCGCATTCCAGGTTCCAGATCATTCTTAATCCCTCCGCGCTGAGTGGCCCCGCCCCACCCAGCAGGCGGCTATCGAGCGTCACCTCGCCAGCTCTGAAGACCGGCCACCTGCACTCCACGCGCCCCTCCTCCAGCCTGCTCATGCGCCTGCTTGTTCCTGCCGTCGTCAACTCGCAATCACTGGGCGCGCTCGCTGTCTTTGCTCTTCCACGGCTCGGCCCTGCCTCTTAGCATTTGCCAAAGCCACACCCGCACTCAAGGAGCAGCGCATAGATTGGCTCGCCGCCTCCGACAGCGTCGCCTTCCTTCGCCACCCACCACCATCGTCAACACCATGGCTGACAGTAACACTGACAGCATGGCCGACGACCAGGTCACCTTCAAGGTCAAGACGTCCGGCGACAAGACTCACTCCATCACAATGGCCCAGTCTGCCACCGTCGCCCAGCTCAAGGACAAGCTTGCCGGTGCCGACTTCGAGGACATCCCTATCGAGCGCCAGCGCCTCATCTACTCGGGCCGCGTCATGAAGAACGAGGAGCCTCTCGGCACTTACAAGATCAAGACTGGCAACACCGTCCATCTCGTCAAGAGTGCCGCCAGCAATCCGACCCCGGCGCCACCCGCCTCCAGCACAGCAACCCCCACCGCGCCGCAGGTTCCTCAGAACATGTCCGCTGGAACCTCGGCTGGTAACCTCCTTGCGGGCTTGACTGGTGCACGTTACGCTGGTCTAACCAACCTTCCTTCGGCCGCTGCTTTCGGGCCTGATGGTGGTGTATGCTTCTACCCTCCACATATCTACGACGATTTCTCCGGCTGACATACTGCCTTTTCCCCTAGATGACCGGCATGGGAGGCATGAACGAGGACGAACTCGCTCGCATGATGGACGACCCCGCCACAATGCAGCACATGAATGAGATGATGAACAGCGACGCTTTCCTTCAGATGATTGAGCAACATCCTACATTCCGCGACAACCCGGCTGCGCTGGCAATGATTCGCGACCCTAACATGCGGCGGATGATGTTCAACCCGCAGACGATCCGTATGGCGTCGCAGCTGCAACGGCAGCAGAGATCAGCCGGTGGCAGTGCCTCTGCCTTCCCGATGCCTGGTGCGACCGACAATACCCCGTCCGATGCGACAGCTGGTGCTGGTGGCAATGCTGGCGCCAACCCTGCTGGCAGCCCGCCGCCTTACAACCCTTTCACATCGGCCTTTTCCTCTGGTCTCGGGGCTGGTGCTGCGGGTGCCGGAGGTGCCGATCCTAATGCAAACCCGTTCGGGGCCTTCTTCAACCCTTTCGCCATGCAGCCACCTCAGGCGCCAGGAGCGCCAGCACAGGGCCAGGGAAACAATGACGGCACCAACACAACCACTGGCTCAAATCCCACCGGCTCACCGGCCCCGCCAGCCAATCCTTTTGCTAGTCTTTTTGGAGCTCAAGGTGGCGCGAACCCTTTCGCGGGGATGCCACCTCCCAACCCAGAGCACATGCAACAGTTCATGCAGGCGATGATGGGCGGCAACGCAGGCGGCTTGGGTGGCTTAGGCAGCCTAGGCGGGGCTCCTGCCCCACAAGACGACCGGCCTCCGGAGGAACGCTATGCCGACCAGCTGCGGCAGCTCAACGACATGGGCTTCTACGACTTCGATAGGAACGTGGCCGCACTGAGGAGAAGCGGCGGAAGCGTCCAGGGCGCCATTGAGCATCTCTTGGGCTGATCCTAGTTCGGGGATTCTCACACCATAATCTCCTCTACACTGTGAAACCGACTGTGTATAAGACTCAGAGTGAGTTGGGGGCATGGAACCTGCTTTACATAGCCTTGCGTGCTTCGGGGGAAGGGTGGATGATAATTATAGGCACGGTGATAAAATTACTACGCCTATCATTCTCAAGAAGAAGAGAAACTATGAATAATGGACTAGCTCGCAAAGGTTTCTGTACATGGTGCCCATCTTTCACTCTAGACCCATTCGCACCCGTGGCAGCTTTTTTAACGAGGCTTGTTTGACGTGTGCCACTCCGAACAAAGTCGTTCAAAGGAACATTGACGCGTGCCAAGATAGCCAGTGGTGGGCTGCAAGATCGGCAATTTTCAAATGAATTGTCCTCTATTTATTGATACAAAACGCTTGGATTTCCTGATAAGAAGCAGTAAAAGGCGGATACGTTTCACCATTATGTACTTCTCTGTAGTTTACCACCACAATCTCTCAGCTATAACAGGGGAGAAAATAAACAAGAAACTCATCACCTCCGGAGTCCGATCTGAGACAAACTCCTGCTCACCATATCTACCACGGGCTGCAAAACACCGCCGCCGCCGGGGCGGCGACCGAAGAAACCCGCATACCTTGCAACACCCCAGGCAACCCCTACCGCCGTAGGTAGCAGCACGGCGGCGAACATGCGGCTAAGCATGCGGCCCTGGTACTCTGCCCTCTCGATGACGTGCGAGTAACGGTCGTTGCTGAAGCTGACGCGCGAGTACTTTGTGTGCCAGCCGAGCCGGGGGACGTGCACGGAGAGAAACTCCTCGAGGGCCTTGCGCAGGCGGTAGGTCGGGGAGAGCACTGAGGCGCGCATCTCGACGTAGTTGGCGAGCGCGAGATCATTGATGGCGTGGGCGTCAGGTTTCCGCGTCTCGGAATACTCGGCAAGGGCGGCGGCGCGGGCGGATGCCGAGGTGGAAGAGGACGGTGAGGTGACGTTGTGCTTGTCGAGAATCTCGAAGAGGATGCGGACGTCCTCGAGGCCTGCGTTCATTCCTTGTCCGTAAAAGGGCACCATGGCGTGCGCGGCGTCGCCGATGATGACGCCCGTGCTGCCAAAGTGGTAAGGGGCGCATTTGATGTTGATGAGGGGCAGGTGCGGGTTCTGTTTGAATGAAGCGATGAGCTCCGGCGCCGGGATGAGCTCGGTCACGCCGGGGAAGTGCTCGTCGAAAAAGGCCGGCACGTGAGACGGGTCGGCATCGAGGCTGGCGAACGCTTCGTCGGGCATGAACAGGGTGCACGTAAAGGTGCCGTCTTCACTTGGGATGGCAATGAACATGAAGCGTTTCCCGGGCCAGATGTGCAGGTGATTGGGGGAGATTTTGAACATGGAGTCCGGGCCGTGGACGGCCGACTTCCCCGGGATGGGCATGATCTGGAACTCGCACCACAGCGTGCCGATGTACTCCTGCTTGTAGTCCATCTGGGTGTATTTCATCAGGTGGGACCGGGCCGCCGAGTGCGCGCCGTCGGCGCCGATCATGAAGTCGAAGTTGACCTCGACGTCTTTGCGGCTCTCGGGGTTGCTGCGGTCCTCGAACCAGGCCTTTTGCCGCTTGAAGTCGGCGCCCGCGAGCTTGTGATGGAAAAAGAATTTGACATTGGGCATGTCGGCGAGGCAGTCGAGAAGCTGCTTGTTGAGCCCACCACGGTCGGCGGCGTTGATGGCCCGGCCGTGCACGTCGTAGTCCTGGGCTGCCTCATAGAGCTCCCCTGTGGCGGCCGTGCGGCCGTGGATCATGCGGCCACGCATGGGGATGGTTGAATCCATGACGCGCTTGAGAAGCGCGGGCTCGTTGGCGTGCTTGATGGCCGTGATGCCCCGCTCCGAGAGGGCCAGGTTGATGGACTTTGTGAAGTTCAGTGGCGTGGTGGAGGGGTCTCTGAGGTCTGTATAATATTGTCAGTCCGTTGCTCTGCCGCTTGTGTGAGGCTGTGGTGCTCATGGCTGACCTGCTCTCAGCTCATATATCTCGACCGAGAAGCCTCGCTTGGCGGCGTAGAGGGCAGCAAGGGAGCCCACGGGCCCGGCGCCGACAACGACATATCTCTGTGGCTCGCTTTGCGACGGCATTGTGTATGCGGTGTGGTGTCTGATGCAGAAACGAGCAGGTACTGAGCGCGAGCACTGCTTCAGAATCAGCGAGGCTCACCAGGGCCTCATTAAATTGTATCTGCAGAGTCGTGACGACGCCAGGTTCGGATGACGGAATTGACAGGCGCGGAATCTCGGATGCAGATGCCTCAGAACGCTAGACTGGAGCACCAGAACAGGTTCCACTAAGCACTTACGGCCCCACTCCTGTCCGATCGCGCCTTCCGGCCGGAATCCGGGCCCGGCATCTTCGAGATCAACTCTGATTTTGGTGTTGTCCTCGTGCATGGACTCGCCAATTCCATGTCGCACCGGCCCAAGTCCTGTGCATGACGGAATCGACGTTGCCTGTTTCGTATTTCAGTCAGACTCCAGAGCGTCTCGATTCGCATGTTGTGGTGCGTTGAACGCAGATCGAATGCCCAAGGTGACCGTGCGCACCGTACTGCATCAGACACCAGAAGGCTTTAGCCAGGCTCCTAGTCAAACTAATAGTCTTGTATTAGCAACTTAGCATGGGAGACGTGTCCAGCGTATCGTGAGATCCCAAGGCGCTGGGAAGCGCGCAGGTGGACCTGTCAAGCAATCTGCAAAGACGTTCTCGATGGTCCAGGATCGTCTCCCTTCAGTGAACCCTCCGGGTTCTCAGCACCATCAAGTACCCGACTGCGCTCGGGCACAACCAGTATATAACTTCAAATCCCCTTTCTAGAATAAATGTGTTCGCACACGACCACTCTGTCTTCTTGATCCTGGCCTCGGCTAGCATGACAGGCATGACTCGGCGCATGCAAACTTCGCAATGGCAATCTTTCCTTACTAAGGAAAGACACAAACGTGATGTGGAACGAATCAGGTGTCTCTTCAGCAATGCCACTCATTCCCGCAGGATGTGATCGCTCAGAGTTCGCTCGGCCTTGGGGAGGATTGCATCACGACCCACTTTGAAGCGGAAAGCTGCCGCAGACAAACGCCAGGCAAAACCATCGTGGGGTGGGGGCACTGCACGCCAGTCAAAACATTCTCGATCGTCGTCCGCTTCCAGCCGCTTTCCACGCACCTGCGGACATTCACACTCCAGCACACCTTGTCGGCCACGGCAACGCCCCTCACGACCAGCGCTGACATAATTTTTACGATGACGGAACCACCGGCCAAGAAAGCCTGCCTGGGCGCCGACTGCGAAAATTCAGCCGGCGACCTGCAGTGCCCGACCTGCCTCAAGCTAGGTATCAAGGATAGCTTCTTCTGCTCCCAAGACTGCTTCAAGAGAAACTGGGTAAGCCCCTTGCCTTGGAGCACTATTCGAGGCCCAGTCCCGGACTGACGAGCTCGCACACTGCAGAATGACCACAAGTCCAGCCACAAGACCGCCCAAGGCAAGCTCGCAAACGGTATTCTCTCCAGCCTCATAACTCCAAAGGCCGTTTCTGAACCCGATCCAGCCACCGGCCATTTCAACCCGTTCCCCAAATACAACTACACCGGTCCGCTCCGTCCCGTTTACCCGCTCTCGCCCATGCGCCAGGTTCCTAAGTCGATAAAGCGCCCCGACTATGCCGACACCGGTATCCCCCAAAGCGAGCGCTTCCTTAACCGCAACAAGTTTGACATTCTCGACCAGGCCGGCCAGGATGCCATGCGCAAGGTCTGCCGGCTGGGACGCGAGGTGCTCGACATCATTGCGGCTGAGGTCAGGCCCGGTGTCACCACAGACTACCTCGACGAGGTCTGCCACAAGGCGACAATCGAGAGAGATGTGAGATTGGTGTTTTGGTAGACCACAAGGACATGTTGCTAACACTAACCAGGCATACCCCTCGCCGCTCAACTACAACCACTTCCCAAAGTCCTTCTGCTCGTCGGTTAACGAAGTCATCTGCCACGGCATCCCTGACCAGCGCGTCCTCCTCGATGGCGACATTATCAACCTCGACGTCTCGATATATCACGGAGGCTACCACTCCGACCTGAACGAGACATACTACGTTGGCGACAAGGCCAAGGCAGACCCAGACTCGGTCCGTGTGGTCGAAGCGGCGCGTGAGTGCCTGGATGAGGCAGCCAAGCTGATCCGCCCGGGTTGCCTGATTCGCGAGTTTGGTAACGCCATTGAGAAACACGCCAAGACGAAGGACTGCAGCGTTATCCGGACATACTGTGGTCACGGGGTCAACAGCCTGTTCCACTGCCCGCCAAACATTCCTCACTACGCTAAGAACAAGGCAGTTGGTGAATGCAAGCCGGGAATGACCTTTACCATCGAGCCCATGATTGCGCTCGGCAAGTACCGAGATGTGACGTGGCCCGACAACTGGACCAGCACGACCATTGACGGCAAGAGAACTGCTCAGTTTGGTAAGTCAAGTATTTTGAGAGCCCGCCAGAAATCTGGAGTGCTGACTTGTGTGTGTCCACGACAGAACACACATATCTGGTGACGGAAACAGGCGTCGAGGTTCTCACTGCACGGTTGCCAACATCACCCGGTGGGCCTGTTCCGATGCCAGGGACTGAGAATGGTGCTGCAACAGTTTGAGCACACAACGAATAGCATACGAGACAGCGAATACCAAGCATGCAATAATCACGTGCGTTTTCGATGAGCAACCTAAAAAAACGACGTCATCTCAGCACTAGGATTAGTGCAAGGAAAATAAGTAGGGGCTAGGATTTTATGAGCAATAGTTGTGAAAGCCACGAGCCTGGTGCAGTGCAGCATGCAGCATAAAATGCCCCTCTGCTAGCGTGGGCTCGAGATGGCAGTCTGATCGCCATTGCCATTGCCCCGCGCTAAATTGCGTCAGGTGCAAGTGATCGGCCAGCCATGTTTAAACCACGTTGCCGCAAGTGGGAAACATGTCGAGGAGAGAAGTCCATGACACGAGACACGCAGCTGAAGTGATACGTACTGCTCCAAGAGGGAAATACATGCACAGCATCCATGTAAAAATGTTTTCCATTTCCCTCTACGCCCCAGGCTCGCCAGGAAGCACGACTCGGCCCAGGGTGTAGGCCCAAGCTCCTCGGTCACTTTTGGCTGCAACACAACCCCGCCGAGGCCGAGTTCCTGCGAAGCTCAAGCGAAGCTCGATTTGCAACGTATGCTTTGTTGAGGGGTTGAGTATGGAGCGCGCAAGGCAAGGGGAGACTCGGTCGATGGTCGGCCTGGTTGTCCGACGGCCGAGAGCAGTCGAGGTCCTACATGAATGCCCTTATCTATGCAGGTTCCCAGAGACAGGGAGACGGAGCTTTTGTTGGTAATAGAATCGGAGCAAGCGGATCCCGATCGTGAGCTGCCGCTGGACTTGGACTCCGGCCTGGCTGCTGGGGGTTGTGCGTGCAAATGTGCTGGGCTGGGCTGGGCTGGGCTTCCCCCGTTCACAATCCACAAACGTCACCGCGCCACCACCAACTCCTGCTTTTCCCACAACGCCCGCCTCTTCTCCTCCTCCTCCTCCGCGACCGCTGCTACACACCACCACCGTCGCAACAGCATCCCCGACGACAGCAACTCGTTGCCTTTCTTGCCCACGCTCGCGTCGACCACAAGCTCTAGCAACTCGAAAAGCCGAGCTTGCCTTCCCGTGCGCAGCTGCACGCTCACCCCCGCCGCGCCGAGCTCCACGTCCCCCGACCTCTCCTGGTCTTCGCCCTCGACAAACCGCCCATCATGTCTGGAGAAGCCTGGCTCTATCTCCTCTCTGTCCTCATAAATGCCGTCAACCTGTTCCTCCAAGTCTTCTTCACCATCATGTACAGCGATCTGGAATGGTACGTGGCTAGCTCCTCATCTTGCGCCCTCCCCGCGGCGCTGCACCTGCATTTATCCCCGCTTCGCGCACCACGGGCACCAAGGGAGAGCTTCCAGACGATGCACCAATTCAGCCCGCTGGCAAGATCTTTTGGCATGACAGCATCGCTGGCGCTCTCATCCTGAAAAACCCGGCACCTGCGTGGTGGCCTTGTTCTCATGCTGACTGCTGTTCTACGTTCTAGCGACTACATCAACCCCATCGACCTCTGCAACCGCCTCAACACTTACATCATCCCCGAGGCCGCAGTGCATGGATTCCTGACATTCTTATTCCTGATCAACGGCTACTGGCTTGCGCTGGTGCTGAACCTGCCTCTGCTCGTCTGGAACGTCAAGAAGTAGGTCGTCCCTCGCACCACAAACTCGCCACTGGTCGGACAAGGACTCTTACTGACTTATGACCACAGGATCTTCGAGAACACCCATCTGCTGGACGCTACCGAGATTTTCAGGAAGCTCAACGTACACAAGAAGGTACGCGCTACAATCCGCCCACCTGCTGGTTTCTTGTGAGGCCTGCCATGCTGACCATGAACCGCCTGCAGGAATCTTTCATCAAACTTGGCTTCCACCTGATCATGTTTTTCTTCTACCTTTACAGCATGATTGTTGCCCTCATCCGGGATGAGACCAAATAAGCGGCCCCATAATTCGAGCAGGACAGGGTCCCTCGGTCGCAGAGCCTACGGCAGAGCTATGCGTGAGAATGGATACCCTGGCTTGGCTACTTTGTCACGTGCCAGGTAGCACAAAGCTGGCTGCCACTTTGCTGAAGCCGCATGGCCGTTGTTACAATGGATGATGGAATCGACCGCGGTATGCGCACTGGCGCAGCATCGAGAAAGCCCGATCGACATGATGGATTAATGATACAACGGGCCTCCTGGGGGGGTCTTTGTCGATTTGGAGGATGCACGGACCGAGGCATCGAGGATGGGGAAGATCTGGCCTCAGCGGAAGATCGGGATAGATGAAGAAGGCACACGGTCGAGAGAAGGCTCGCATGCTGCCATTCATGCTTCGTCTGGTGAGTACTCAAGACGGCACAAGAGCTTGGCTTTCGTGTGCGGGAGTACATGGAACATTACGACTGCTTATGGAGAGAATACCCACGTTGAACATGACTCAATACAAGTGCCTTCTATGGCTACACAAAGAAGCACGCAGGATTTCTCTGCTATTGGCTGTGATTTTGAGCTGCGTGGACACTGACCACTGAACGAGGCTGGGCTGCGTGCGGCTCCGCGCCAGGAAAAATGTGGCACCAGCCTCAGCAAGGCTGCGGAAAGCTTTAGCTGGGTGCATTCCGCCACGAACAACCCTGAGCCCTCAAGACGATCACGTCTGCACCCGCATCCGCACCACAACCCACCCCAAACCACGCCGACCTGCGCATCACAACCACGTAGCCTCGTCACCGTGCATCATCCTCTCCATCGGCTTCACCAAGATAGTCCGCAAGCCTGGTCCGGCTAGCGCAGCGCCCGCGGCGCAAGCAGTCGACAACTCTCTCCCTCCGAATCATCTCCCGAACCGACCAATCCACCACACCACCATGGCCGACTTTGGGCAGTACCCGGCCAACATGGCGCCACAGGATGCCCTCATCGTGCGCGAGAACACAGAAGCCGACCACGCCGTCGTGCCGTACACGGGAGATGACCTGCTGCGGCCTAAGCTGGGGCCCGCGAACCCGTTCCGAGACGAGTCAAGCACGATAGCCCAGAACTCTGCGCTCAAGCGCAAAAATGTGTTGACAGGCATGGCCGAGGAGACTTTTGTCAGCGAGCACACGTTCCGGAGCAAGCACCGCGCGATAGAGCGCCGAGGCGGGCCCGAGAGGGTGCACCAATCCGGCACGGAGATCAAGACCGAGGCGGCACAGCTGCGCAAGACGCGCGAGGACAAAGGAAGCGCGCTGATCGCCGACGGCGACGGCGCGTACGTAGGGCCCTGGGCGCGGTATCGGCGGGACGAGTACGAGGAGGTGGGTGAGGGCGAAGAGATTGGTAGCGACGAGGAGGTCGAGTACGTATACGAGGACGAAGGCGAGCGCGCCGACGTTGTGGCCAGCGGGACTGTCGTGTCGGCGCCCGCGGGCGCCATTGAACACCGCCGCGAGGTCGAGGCACTAGGCGATGAGACGACGACGTTCCACGGCGACAGCGAGTACGACTACCAGGGCCGCACATACATGCACATCCCGCAAGACCTCGACATTGACCTGCGGAAGGACCCCGGCGAGGTTGCGAATTTCATCCCCAAGAAGCTCGTGCACACGTGGAAGAACCATGGCGGGAAAGCCGTCACGGCGCTGCGCTTCTTCCCGCGCGCCGGACACTTGTTGCTGTCGTCGGGCGCGGACTGCACGGTCAAGATCTGGGACGTGTATCACAACCGGCAGCTCCTTCGGACGTTTTCGGGCCATAGCAAGGCTGTGTCAGACATTACGTTCAACCTCGACGGCACCAAATTCGTGTCGTCGTCGTTTGACCGGCAGATGAAGCTCTGGGACACGGAGACGGGCGCATGCATCAGCAAGTTCAGCACGGGCAAGACGCCGCACTGCCTGCAATTTTACCCGGGCCCAGAACACTCGCACGAGTTCCTGGCGGGCATGTCGGACAAGAAGATAGTCCAGTTTGACACACGCACGCGCGAGCAGGTGCAGGAGTACGACCAGCACCTCAACGCCATCAACACGATAACATTTGTCGACGAGGCCCGCCGCTTCATGACGACCTCTGACGACAAGTCGCTGCGCGCCTGGGACTACGGCATCCCCGTGCCGATAAAGTACATTGCCGAGCCGTACATGTACCCGATGACGCGCGCGACGCCGCACCCGAGCGGCAAGTACGTCGCGTTCCAGTCCTCGGACAACCAGGTCGTCGTGTACGGCGCGACCGACAAGTTCCGGCAGAACCGGAAAAAGGCGTTCCGCGGGCACAACAACGCGGGCACTGCCATCGACCTGAGCATCTCGCCCGACGGGCAGTTCCTCGCGTCGGGCGACACGGCCGGGTTCGTGTGCTTCTGGGACTGGAAGACGTGCAAGATGTACCACAAGCTGCCCGCGGGCGAGGCGTCCATCAGCTGTGTGCAGTGGCACCCGCAGGAGACAAGCAAAGTTGCGGCCGCGGGAGCGGACGGGACAATCCGGTACTGGGATTAGAGTAAGGAGGGGATTTGTCCCGAGGAGAAGAACACCAAAGATTTGTATGTTGCTTATGGGCATAGTTCTGGTGTTTCAGGCGCCTCGTTTGCTTTTTTTTCTCGAGTAGACTGAACACGAGACATCATCTTTGCAGCCTGGGCGTTTTTCTTGAAATCGCCGTCTTGCTCATTTCCAGGTACTGGCTTCTAGTAGATTGATTCTTTCTACGGTCATCATCCTGTTGTTTTTTTGAAAATTTGCTGCCTTACCTCTCTAACTCTACCTCTCTCGGCCAATCACTCATTTCATACAGCGTATCCATGGTTTCTCCCCGCCTTATGCACGACGCGCGGAGAAAACTACCTACTTCTCCTCCGTCGGGCCGACCAGGGGTGGTCGGCAGGCACAAGCAGACAGACCTCTGAGATTAGGCAGGATTGCCTCATTCAGCGGCACCGTGGTATCATCCGAACTCGAACCACTGTCGACTTGCCATATTTTTGCTTCACTAATCCGGCCAGCTCCCCCCCCCTCCCGTGCCCAGGGACGGGCACTTTCCCTGTTTGGTCCGGAGGACTCTTTTTCGGAGTTCCTGTTGAAGTATGGTCCCCCGGAGCCGAAGGGCAACAGCACGCGGGGTTTCCAGCAGGCCAAGGACAAGACAGGACTACACAAGCCATGCTGCTACCACAGCCCTTTCGCGCCGCTGACCGAGGCAAGGCCGGATGGACGACCGGACAGCCAGCTGAATTGCGAGTGTCCTGCGATAATTGATGTACCAATCCACCGATTTGTGGATGCTTTTTTATTTTATTTTATTTTATTTTCCCCTTCCAAAATCAACGTAACCATCGTTGCCTTCGCGTACCTGCTTTTCAAAAAGCTCATTGTTGATTTATCTGGCTTTCGTCGCAGCGGCGTCCAATGCTCATGCAGATTTTCATCTAACGGTGTTTACCAGGAAGGTCCATAGGTGCTGCAAACAAGAACGAGTTCGAAACGGGTGATTGACTCCTCAGCGAGAAACCAAATTACTCTGTACTTTCCAAGACCGTTGGAGATCTGTGTCGATCACGAGCAGAGGGTGTGTGTGTGCGAGTGTGCATGCGTCTATCCGACTGGATACTTGCCCGGATTGAGTACTGGCAGACAGACAGGCAGACAGACATGCGGAGCATTGGAAAACGCCAGTCAGCAGCAGCAGCAGCAGCAGCAGCAGGAGAAGGTGGGAGTGGAGCAGTGGACAAACAGCATTGTGGACTGAGCTGTGAGGAGTTGACCTTCCACCCAGAGGGGAGAGGGACAACCTTTGACTGGCACATTCCCGTGTAGCTGATCATACAAATGCACCAGTTAAAGGATTGGACAGCTTGCTACACACCATCTTTGGCATGCAGGGCGGCTTCACCTGCGGGGGTGAGGGGGCAATGGGGTGGTGTTGTTTTTGGGTGTGCATCTTGAGCTTGAAGAAGAAACTTCTCAGTCCTAGTCCTAGCTGGGCAGAGAAATGGATGGTTCGACGACACCGTTACAGCCAACGTGCAATTCCGCCAGATCGTGTACCCATGCTGGCCATGTGATGACTGATCAGCCCGTCGATCCGGGGAGTAGGCACAACCAACCGGGAAGACCTCACCATGGCCTGTTTTTGTCGTCCAATGTAGAGCTAGGTATCGGAGACTTGTCATCCTAGACGTGCCTGGCTCCGGAGTGCCATGTCCTGTCAGCGACTGGGGGCACGGCGTTGTTTGGGCACCAGCTCGCCAATAAGACGCGTTTCTCAACTCATTTACAGTCATCGCAGAGAAGCCAGCCTGGGCTGGGCTAGTCACGAGCACAGCTTCGACGGTCATGTCTGCCACACCACAGACCGTGGCAGACGAGGCTGGCCACGGCCGGGTGGGCAAGCCGTCGTCCGGTCAAGCATTTCTTGGGTGGTGCTGGGCGGGCTTGGGTGGCGTTTTGGCGGGAGCTTGACCCTGGCTGGGCGGGCTGGGCAGCGACTGGGCGCGCGGCCCGGGGCTTGGAAGCAGCACCAACACGACACGCGACTTTGACGTTGCACAACACCGCTTCTGGGCACGATCCGGAGCTGTTGGCGGTGCCGGGCGTGCAAGCTGTCAGCACGATTCGGCCCGTTTCGACGAGGCATTCCAGCGCTGCCCCTGGCCCGCCTGGGCCGGTACGAGTCGCGACAAGAGCAGCACAACGAGCACGCTTGTTCCGGACGGCCGCCGGCTGAGCTCGAGGCGGATCCTCTGGCTCAGACTGGCCTCGATTTAGCCGGTTGGGGATTCATACTCCCGCATTCCCGCCTTCCCCCCGCAGCTCCCGGTGCGCTGAGACCCGGGGACGCTCTGAGACCTGGGGGGCCCCGGGGAAGCCAGCCACTGTCTCTCGCGTGCACGTGGCATGCATGAATGCTCCAGGCAGGCAAGCCGTCGCTCGCCAGCGTCGCCAGAGGGCAATTACCCGATCCGGGTTTTGTCGGTGACACCCGGCATCCTGCTCCGCGCTAGAACGCGCCTACATTACCTCCGACGCCGCTCCTCCTGCTGCTCGCCGTCTGCTTCTTCCTCTTTTCCTTCCTCAGGTCCCCTCGCGAGCCCACCGACATCTCCCCAGGACACACGGCACTCCCGGAACCTGCGCCACCATGAATACCGAAAAGACAAAGGGCCACTCGGCCGACCCCATCGTCACTCGCCTGGTCGAAGAGGACCGCGTCCCGTGGTACAAGAAGCCCAACTTGCGCCTCATGTACGTCTGGCTCTTCATCTGCTGCATGGGCGTCGAAATCACCTCGGGCTTCGACTCCCAGCTCATCAACACCCTGCAGTACTCGGAGACGTTCAACAGCTGTATGTGCTCCCTCCCCCGTTGTGCTCCCTGTCTCTTGCCTCTCTGACTGGTGATCCGCGGCATAGACTTTGGAAACGGATACGTTGGCAAGGATAACAAGCCCGGTATCCAGCCCAGCATCCTGGGCTTCATGAACGCCTGCTACCAGCTCGGCACCATCTTTGCCGTCCCCATCGCCCCCTGGCTCAACGATAGGTTCGGCCGCAGGTGGTCCATCATGTCTGGCTCCATCATCATGATGATCGGCGCACTCATCCAGGGTTTTGCCCAGCACGGTAAGTGGCCCCTGAGCATCGTATGACCGCCCTTCCAACGTCCGCCAGGCTGACAAGTTGTCCCGTGCAGTTGCCATGTACATCATCGCACGTATGATCCTCGGTGTTGGCATCCTCTTTGCCATCATCGGCGGTTCCGCCCTGATCGGAGAGCTCGCCCACCCCAAGGAGCGCGCTGTCCTCACGTCATTCTTCAACGCATCCTACTTCCTCGGTGCCATTTTGGCTGCTGGCATTGCCTTGGGCACAGTTGAGATCAAGGGCGATTGGGCCTGGAGACTCCCCTCGCTCCTTCAAATGGCCCCCTCCGTTCTGCAGGTGTCTACTGTTTTGTGAGTGTGGTCCCTTGCTTTTCGCCAACATGTGGCCGTTAAGTTTTCCGCGACGAATTTGCTAACGGCGCCCCAGCCTCCTCCCTGAGAGCCCCAGATGGCTCGTCAGCCACGACCGAGACGATGAGGCGCTTGCGGTTCTGGTCAAGTACCACGCCGAGGGCGATAGCAACTCCCTCCTTGTCAAGGCCGAGATGGAGCAGATCCGCACTACCATCAAGCTCGAGGCTGAGAGCGCTAAGCAGACGTGGTGGTCCGTCGTCTCCGCACCCGGCATGCGCCGCCGTTTCGTCGTCACCATCTTCCTCGGCCTCTTCACCCAGCTGTCGGGCAACTCGCTGCTGTCCTACTACTCGAACTTGCTTTTCGGCATGATGGGCTACACGACATCCTATGCCAAGACCCGCATCAACATTGCTAACCAGTGCTGGTCTTTTGCGACTGCCGTCGTCATCGCCATGTACGTCACGAGGTTCAAGCGTCGTGTTGCATTCATGACTTCGGCCACCCTCATGCTCTGCGTCTTCATCGGCATGACCGTCGCCTTCTACAACCTCCAGGTAGCCAAGGACGCTAAGACGACTAACAATGCCGCAAGCATTGCGGCATTGGTCTTCTACTTTTCGTACCAGCCAACCTACAACATTGGCAACAACGCTTTGACCTACAGTGAGTGAACCCGAAGCCGTTGCCCTTACTACTCCCATCCTGCTCCACGGCTAACCACTCTTTTCCACAGCGTACCTCCTCGAGCTCTGGCCCTACGGACAGCGCACCCGTGGTATCGGTATCCAGCAGATGTTTGGAAAGTGCGGCCTCTTCTTCTCCAACAACGTCAACCCCTACGCCCTCGACGCCATCGGCTGGAAATTCATGGCCGTCTACTGCGGCTGGATCGCGTTCGAGTTCATCATCGTGTACCTCCTGTACCCCGAGACCACGGGCCGCACCCTTGAGGAGCTTGCCTTCTGTAAGTTATCTCGCAACGCCTTTGTCTTTCATGTGCTACCTACCTATCTGCGAACCATGCTAATCACCATTTTCCCCACCACCACAGTGTTCGAGGGCGACGAGATGAACCACAGGGCCACGGCCGCGGTGGAGAAGCGCATCCACGGCGACGCCATCAACCCCACCGTCAGCATCGAGGAGAAACGTGCCAATGTCTAAATGTTTGTCCACCCTGCAGGCTGCTGACGGGCTGGAGGAGGATACGCGAAGAGCACAAGTACTGTTGGAAATGGATACCCCCGATCTTTTGTAATAGCTGGTGATGGTTGTGTGTGTTGGCCCCCGACGGGAGGGTCTTAGATATGCTTGCTACAGCGGTTGATTGTCATCCGCCATTTCCCGAGGCAACCAGGTCTCGTTCGTCGGTACCTCGGCGCAGTCTAAGTCTTTTAATTTCACCACGTCCTGGATATCATTGATACTATTCGCTCGTTATACGCCCGTGTTATCCCCTCGGAACATTTGGTGCAGATTGTGAAAGTGCCCTAGATTCGTATATGGAAGCTACCCTCATATCGTCAAAGTCTGCTATTACGCATCCCTGAAGAGCCGCATGCTATCTTGAATCCGCTAAATCTGTCGTAGACGAGCACAAGTGCAAGGGGAGTGTGTCTGTAGCAAAGAACCTGGCGCCGTAAGCATGCCCACGAAATTTCAGCACACCGCCAAAAGAAGTGTTGGACATTGAGCACGTAGGGTCCATCCCGGTACTCCCCTTGAGAATTCTAGGCTCCCTTGGAGCGTATAAAGCGAGACTCGGGACTCGTGGGGACCTGCTCTTTTTAGACGATTTTCCTTCTAGATAGGTAGACGACAATCAATTACTCTTGCCGACATTCGTGTGTCTAGGGGCCTTCTCGAACGTGTCAACGCGCTGCGTGCAGTAATGCGTCACTGGAGGAGAACCCGATCTTTGAGCTCGTCGCTGCCCGGCGATCAGCCAGAAGAGGTCCGTGAGATATGTCAGGAGCCCGACGGAAGCTCATGCAAGGTGGTAAAAGCATGACCAGAGCTAGTTGCTGACTCAGCCTCTCTAACGTTTGAAGGGAGTGGAAATTCAAATTGTCGGTTCACTGGTAAGCACAGATAGCTTGGGGAGATGAAGCCGAGATGAAATCTTTTCTGCAGAGAAAGAAAGAAAGAAAGAAAGAAAGGAAAACAAGTCATTGATAGATTGTGTTCCTATTCCATTACGTTTCACTCCACGCACTGGTTTGACTTGTGGAACAATTTTGAATGTATGAACTAAGGAGTAGTAACTGTTACCTATCTTTCTAAAGCGATATATTTCGAAAAATGACTGCAAGCTCTACAGCACAGTTTACATGCTCCAGGGGGGCCTAGGACGACTACCTAGTGTTACTGGACTTGGGAGCACCATCACGTACAGCCCACAACAATCATCGAAGCCACCCTCCATACCGAGTCACAAAGTTTGACTTTGCCGGGAACGCGTACTTTTAAGCTAATCTGTTATGGTAATCCAGTCTGGCGAAGTGAACCGATTCAACAGATGAACCCCGTATCAACATGGCACATCTAAGTGCAAGCATCTAAGGGGGGTATTCGTTATCATGAAGACATGGACTTTGCTCGATCAATGTCACGACTGGTGATCGTGATGGCCGGACAACAAAAAAATTGGAACGGTGAGTGTTGCTCACGCCGCACGAGTAAAGCGTAGAAAAGAAGTGAAGGACAATAACATAAGAAATGAATGGTCTGGCAGCATTCAAACGAAACAACAATCATAAACGTAAAAGCATTGACTTTTGTAGCGATATATCGGGTGGGACGTCGCGGCAGTGTACAACGTGGTGAGGAACGTGGCCTTTGAACTTGGTGACTCTTTGGGGAGCTCGACTTGTTCCGAGAACGACGGGACTTCTTCGCTCGTCAGCTACTATCAGACGAGCTCCACAGCCTGTCGCCGTCATTTGACAAGATCTCAATGTAAGGCGCCGTGTTGGAGAACATGAGCCTTGCACGCGGGTCCCCCTCGAATTCATCTAAGTACCACGAGCAGCTGTTTGTCGAGTCAATGAACAGTTTACCGTCGTCCTTGAATCTCAGGGAAATTGTTCTGTTGTCGGAATCAACCTGTCTGGAGGCCCGGGGCGCACCCATGGGGCCGTTAACCTGGCAGTCGACAGTGTTGCCGTGGCCTGGGAAGTGAAAATTGCAGCTGTCGAAACTGAAGAATGCTGTGTCGCTGGGATCGAAACTGAGGGACCCCGCGCCGCTAGGCTCGAGACGGAGGCCCCCATTTTTGAATGTGCCATATAAACCTTGGCGAGGAAATGTTTGTTAGCAGTTTTGTCAAAATAAACGTCGGTGTTGCAGGTCTAACATACGCGGCGAGACCAAATCATCCACAGAGACTAGGGGCTCGGACTGGCTGTTGGCCCGGAGAATATTTTGTAGCAACTGATTTGCCGTGATCAGATTGCATTCGTGCTTCTGCGTCTCTTTGAGACTGATTTCCAGAGATCGTATTCGGTCTTCGGCAGTCTGGGGCTCTCTACGAAGTCTTTCGTTGTCTTCCGCGGCAGAGCTTTCGTCGGTGTTATAGACGGGGGCGACCTGCTGCACAGTGACACTCGGATCCGGCTGATCCCCGACGTCGTCACCCCAGATGACGCCAATGCGCTGCAAACCGCCGGTGTTGCGGTCCATGTCGAACCAGCCGAAGAAGCCCTTGAACGTGCCCGAGCTGAACGAGGCGTCGATGTAAGTGGTCTGCGCGTCCTTGTACTCGACGCCGTCTTTCCGCACGACCTTGTCGGCCAGCACCTGGTTCGTTGCCGCTTGCCCGAGGAGGCGGCGGCCACGGGTAGTGTACATGCATATTGACAGCACTCGTCTGACAGAGCCCTCCGTCGAGGCTTCCGAGGCTAGAGTGCCCACCTCGATTGCCGCTGACGTTATGCGCTCTGCCTTTTGGAAGTCTTTGAGCGTCTTGTAATTGGGTTTGGCTTTGGGGTTTAACTACAACCGTTAGACGGTTTAGCAAAGTTACCGAATAGACCAATATCACGGAATACGGCACCGACTTACTATGCCTTTCTGCAGAAGGAGCCCGTTGACGTATTTGATCTCGACCGAGACCACGCGACCCATGGCGATGCCGATAGTGATGCGTTCGACCTGCCATTCCGGGAAGAGGTATTCAAGGTTGTTGAAATGCGCCACGTTCTCGCCCTGCGGACGATCCTTCGGCACGGCCCGCGACACCCGCAGCTGCGCGCCGATACCTGGATTGCCCGCCATGATCTTATCTAGCAAAGTCGTCTCCTCGGTGGTTAAGTCTTGCTCCTTGGTGTACAGAGGCTGCTTGTTCTCTGCCTCCTGGCTTTCTTGCTCTGCGAGGAGTTCGCCTTCAGTCTGCGTCTTGGCCATGATTCGGCGGCCGCCCAGAGGGTGCGACTTGGGCTGCAGGCGAAGCGGGATTCTCACGGCCGGCAAGCGATCCTCGAAAAGGAGTGGTGACTGAAACGGCTCTTCGTGGTCTTGGTCGGTCGCAATCTTGGGGTCTGCCTCGATCTTGTCGACTTCGTTGACAATGCACAGCATCTGGCGACGAATATACGTGCGCGCATCACCAAGGCCCTTCATCGACGCCTCAAACTTGGTAATGTCAGCCGCGGCTGTGAGTGCAGCTAGATACAGCTTGGCCTCCTCCACTTTGGAGCCATTGGCGGCCCCCGTTCTGATTTCGATTTCGAGCTTGGTTCTGCAATGCGATTCGTTCGCAGCAGCAGCCGCCAAAATGGCAGCAGTCTTGTCTTCTTGAGCTTTGGCTGGGTCGACGGGCTCAAACTCGAGCGTCTTGTTCTTGATGCTCGAGCTTTCATCGCCGAGCTTCTTGTAAATAGACTTATATGTCATGAAGGCGTCCATGAGCACATTGGTGTACATCTGAGCGTTCTCATATTGCAGGGCCGAGAACGCGGCAGGCTTTAGCGTAACAAAGCTGCGGAGTGTCTCATACTTTGTCAGAATGCCGTAGGTACGCTGCGGACAGTGAGCAACTAGGTCGGGAAAGCGGGCGGCGGCTTCCATGATGCTTTGGATGTTCCAGGGCTGGTCCATGGGCTTGATCGAGCCCCCGCCGCACCAGCTGACCATCATGGTCGTCTCGGTATTTGTCTCGAGGTTGGAGCGAGCTATGCCGACGTTGGCCTGGGCTTCGATGTCGACGGGTCCAGCCGTGAGGGCGACCTTGGCTTCGGCCTTAATGTCGAGCATCTTTGCCTTATTATGAACCTTCATGCTGACCACGGCGTTGAACTCCCCGCCCTCGACGAACCCGGAGATGAAGCTGTCACCGTATACCTTGTTGAAGTCGCTCGAGTCGAGGCCGACGGGGCGTAGCTGGTTGAACTCTAGCGCGTCTTTGAAATTGACCGTCTGGTTGATAACCTTGACACTGATGTAATAGCTCATGTCACTCTCCTTGAATTTGTCTGAGTCGATAAACGAGCCTCGGCCAGAACCACCAATCTTCGCTGCCTTGATGGTCAGAGCACCAGATATGCACATGTCCTCGGTGATGTCGCTGAGCTTGTCGATGAACCTGCTCGTATAGGTCACCGTCTGGCTGGTTCCGCAGCCAGTGGAAGGATCGAAGTGGTACTGTTTGTCTTCCTTCATTATCCCATAGAAGCGGTCGGCGAATTGGTTTTGAGCTTTGATCTTGTTGAGATCGTCGAGCGTTAGGTCTCCTTTATTCAGCGCCATTGCATCCTTGATGGCCTGCGACAACGCCTCGCGGCGGGCTTTGTCATTCTTACGCTTCTCTGCGCGCAGATCTGCCCGCTCCTTCGCCTCCTCTTTACGGATCTGGGTCTGTTCTCTGCGTTTTTCGATCTCGATCTGACGCTGGTAGAGACGCTGTTCGTCCATGCGGCGCTTTTCATCCTCCACAAGCGCGAGCTGCTTCTGCTTCGACAAACTACCCCTCTTCTGCGCGACGCCGCCCTTTTGATGCCTGAGCGTGGTATTGCGGTTAGGGGTGACACGTGAAGGAACCTCCGCGACTTGGTCCTTGTTCGACTTTGAAGAATGTCCAGCCGCAGGCGGGCTGGCCTCCTCATCGCCAACTCGCACGCGCCCGACGATGCCGGAAGATGGCTCGGTAGCTTTATCTTCGCCCAGCGTGACGGATCTAACTCCGGTAGCTAAGGCATTCGACTCTTTCGAAGCACTCTGCGGGCCTGCACGAGTCTCTGCAGACCTGTGTTCCCCCCCGCCACCGCTGTCATCATCGTCGAGGTCGGAACTTAGAACATCGACACTCGGATCGAGGTCCTCTACCACTGATAGCGAAGAATTGGGTGTTACATCGTCCTCATGCTCGGTGCCCTCGATCGCACCGGCATCGTCCTCAGGGTCAGCGTTTTCGATTGCACCCGCGGATTTCTCTGGGGGTGCCTCCGTAGGAGGAGAGCTGGAAAGCGGGGACACCTTGACGTTTTCCTTGATGCGGCTCCAGGCGCTTGGCTTGCCTGCAAGCTCAGCAACAATGCGCATTGTCGTGCCGTCATTGGTGACGATGTTCTCGGGTCTGCTTGGATTGACGAGGACCGCGTCGTCGACACAGATTTGCTGCGTGTAAGAGTTAAAGCTATCGTGGTTTTCTGGGTTAGTTTCGTGTGGATAGTGCTCAGAAGTGTAGGCTAATTCAGGGGAATTGGAGATTCTCATACCCTTGTCCAAGCCTCATGGCGTTGGTGTATGGTACGAGAAGGAGAGCCATGGTTGCAGGGCCGTGATGCGTTACTCGTTGACACGCTGTTTGATATCTTGCCACAGGAGGGACGATTCCCAATGCCTGGGTAGATTAAAAGTTTGCGCGGCAAGATGGAAAGTGACTAGAAGAAGATGTTGATGTCAAAAGCGAGAGTATCGATCCTCGCGGAGAGACAAGATCAGGTTCTCTTTAGGAGACAGAGAGCGTGAATATTTGAAAGTGGCAGAACCGTCTTCTGTATAAGAAAAGTACAATTCAGATCCCTTCCCCAACTGCCAGCCTCCAAAGATCTCGTGAACTGGATATTGGCATGTGCTAGCTTTAGTAGCGGCGAATGGAGTTCCCAAATCCTTGAGCCAGTGGGGTCAAGATATATTCTTGGAACATATGAGTTTATTCACATTGACGGAAGATACCCATAGCAGGGAGTCGCCCTGCACAGCTAAAAAGATATTTCGACCCAAAAGTGTCGGGCAGGAAATCACGCCACAGGGACTTCAGCGCAAAGCAAGGTCGCCGATCCTGCTTCGCCTTCGGGCTTGGGATATGGTCCCTTGAACAGCTGTATGCAAGTTGTTGCGAGTCGTGGCGGGCCATAAGTGGCGGAGATAAGTTCAACGCTCAACAGTATGCGACTGCGGCCGACTAGAGGATGTGGCCCACTACAGGCGACACGGCATAGGGGGCCAGGCTGGCATGTTGAGACAATGACTTGTAGGGTTTCGAACAGTCCAGGTCGGGCAACAACCCCTGTTGAGCTGCGGTAAGTTCCTTTCAATTGTAGAACAGAGTTGGATGCAATGTAATGCTGTCTATCTCGGAAACACTCTTCAATCTGCGCACAGTGCTGCACAACTGACCCCGACAGATTTCCTGCGAGGCAGTAGATTCCAAATCATGATTCCAAATCATGATTCCAAATCATGATTCCAAATCACGATTCCAAATCACGATTCCAAATCACGAGTTCAGATATCCCGGACAGCCAGGGCAAAACAGGAGCGCGCGAAACGCACGAAGCATCTTTGTCTTGGCACATTATTATTTGTTGAGTATCTAACTTTAGTCAGAGTCGATAAGAGATCAGCAGATAGTCTGAGGAAGATACTGTAATATTCTTTCGAGGTTCAAACACAACGCACAAAGCATGTCCCGGCAAATGATCAACGATGCAGAGTTTGACGACTGGCTGCAATCCGACGAAGAGGATACCAACTGGATCGCTCAGCAAGCTGCCCAGCGATTCACCTTGTCGTTACCGTGGAAGAGGCAGGCCATCCGTCTAGGCACATGTTTTCAATCCGAGCGCCTGTGGTGCGATCCTTGGCTCGAAGACACCCCCTTCATCCTCTCCGACTTCTACACAATACCCAAAATCCTCCGCGTCGAGGCAGGATGTAGCGCCAATTTCAACTTCGTCGCCACTTCGAGGAAGAGCGAGACAAGCAAGCACATGTCCCTTGGCTTCGGTGCGGGACTCGGCCCTTGCTTCATCGCCTCGGCTTCTGTCAGGGGTACATATGACGAGCATGTCATACAAAACAACGATGTGAGTAACTTCTGGAGCTTTTGGCTTTTTGGACCTTCTATTGACATAATACAGTCAGACAAGAGTTCGACCAAAGCCACCTTGCGTTGCGGCATCCTTGAACTTGGGCGCAAGCCTCGACTGTGTCATGAGGCACTCGCCATGCTCAAGTACGGAGGAGGCTACGAGTCATTTACCGCGAGATATGGCGACTACTACATCTGGGGCTATCAACTTGGCGGAGACACTGGGATCATGGTGAGTAGTTCTGCCTTCAAGAAGGAAGTGATTGAGAAGTACACCGTTACGGCCGCCGCCAAAATCGTGGGGTTCGAGGTGAGTAAGACTTCGGCAAAGGATATCCACTCGTTTGGGGATGGCAAGCGGATGAGACTCGTTGGCTACGACACTCTGAGCGACACTAGCTGGTCCGTTAAAATGGAAGCGCCGGAGGACATTGAAAGTCTATCTAGACAAGCCGGGCAGGCTATGTTGCAATCACAGAGCCTGATGGAGCGGTGTTTGCAGTGGCTGGGGGCTCATGATATGCATGATGGAGAGAACCTCACTGACGCGCAATGCGAGCTCCTCGCTGGCAGTGGAATTGCAGTGGAGTTGATCCTGTTGCCAATGAGCAGCCTGAGGGATGTGGCCCGTTGGACAACGGAACATAATGTTATCTAGTTTATTACTTCGGTTTTTGCTTGTGTATACAAATTCGAAATGCAACAGGCTGATTCCATGGCGTAAATCAAGAGCTTTTGTTATATAAAAAAGAAAGAACGAACCGGGTCAGAAGGAATCGTGAAGTTTTCCGCCTTTCTGCTTGTAATTCATTTTTCTTAGTGGTCTCGTACGTGAGATGTGGAACAGTGACTACTGAACGATGGACTTGCTTCCATAAGATTTCATAGATAGACACGCCAGCGGTATCGCAGCGCTGCTACGTAAAACTCAACCCGGCCAATGCGGCATATCTACTTAAGTTAGTGTGAAGCGAAGTCATCAAAGCTCGCTGCTTAGCCAGTCAAACGAGTCCATGAGCTCAAAATTGAAGTCAAGTCCCCTAGGAAATTCAAACTCAATCTGGCTTGCCATCGAGAGCGCCTCGAGGCCGCTGCCCCCATTGAGAGTCTGGTCAAGCACCAGCTTGATAACCGTCTTGCAATCGCTGCACAGGTCCGCGTTGGGCGCGGCAGGGTCCACCCAGTCGAGGAATCCGACCAGTAGAGAAAGCTTCTGTATAATGGCCGAGCGAGTAATCTTCGGGTCCTCGGGATGGCGACCGTCCAGTAGAGTCGGCTTCTGCAGCTCCTTGCAGAGTATGCCGCCAGCAGGAGCGCCGTAGGCCATGAGCTGGACGTTCCGTAGATTGTTAGCTTAGGAGAACCGACTTTGCAAACAAACAGAGAGACGCTGCTTACCATCCACTGGAAGTTTGTCTTCATGATGGCGAACCGCTCAAAGTTGGTCCACAGCAACAGTGTGTTGGAGACCATCTTATAACTCGTGAGTAATAGGTGGGCATACGAGCTGTAGCCTCTCTTGAGCAGCAGGCGATCGAGGAAAAAGTCGTTTTGCAACGACTCCATGCAGATCATCAGCTGCGTGAAGACTATCACACTGGGTATTTCAGGCTTGTTGATATCCTCGGGGCGAAAAGCGAGTGAAGCTGGGAATTCGTCGATCATTGCAGCTTGTCGTTGGGAAAGACCACTACATGTTCATTAGTGATTCGGATTTCAGCTCTCTTGAGCATCTCAGTGTACATACAGAAGCATATCGACGGAAGTCTCTTGATCACTGTGTCCGAGAGCGATGGCAAGGATTTCCTCCCTGATGGTTTTGAGCATCCCGCGTGCTCGGTAGCAGGTCGCACCAAAAAGCGTCCCTTCCTTGCTCCAGCCACGCTCGTCTAAAGTCGTTGAGGCCATCTTCTGTAGGTGTTCCTGTGCTCCAAAAAGATGTCGGTCGTCGAGATCTAGAGGAAGCGGAATCGTCGCATATGCTTTTGGCATTAGCGGTGGCCGGCCCGTGAAAGAGGAGAATCTGTGAAATGTCGTCGATCAATTAGCGCAATTCTGATATGAAACTCGAGTTTACGACTTTTTGACCTCTAGCATGGATACGAACGTCATGTCAGCCCCATAGATGGAGGCAAAGACTACTCTCTTCAGCTCAGACACAAGAGTTGGAACGTATGGGTCAGTCGGAGCCTCGGCATGATATCCTAGAAAAGTCAAGCACGCGATTGTGTGCGCGTGGGCTTTACCAGTTCTGAGACCTGAGAAAAGACAGTGTGAGTGTTGAGCCTTAATAGGCAAGTTTATGTGAACTGAAAAAACCTCAAAGGAGGTATTGTACAAGCGGACTCACTAGCATCCCCGGACGTCATGCTTTCAAGCATGGTTCGGCGGTGAGTCAGATTCAATAGAATGAGGTTTCCACTTGAGTAGTCGTCGCACAGATCTAAACAGTTGTGCAGGATTTCGCGAATCCGTGCCCAGCTCTCGGCGTCCTCTGAAGAGGGTTTGCATTCTGTTCGGCGGGCTCGCCTGGTGAGGTCCCAAAATGTGAAAAGGAGGCCTGTCGAGTTGTGCAAATCAGCATTGCTCGATTCAGCCAAAGACAATTCTTTGCATTGGTTTCACACACCGATAGACTCCCAGCGCAAGTTGCTACCACTGAACTGGGCAACCCAGTCCATCCCTGGGAGATCGTCGTCGACAGGCTGCGCCGTGTTGATGCAAACCATCCGGGCCATCTGCCTGAGACCGTCCTCGCTGCGATTCTCGCCCAGATATGCACCAAAGGCCCTCTGATCGTACAAGAGCTTGGATATTGCCACGCCTATGTGATGGATCCAATTGTGCATGAGGAAGTACGCGCTGTTGATGAAAGCGGCGCTACCGACCATGGGGATTTGGCGAAGCACGGCAACTCCACGATCAATTGCAGCTTCGGAGATTTCAGGCTCTAGCCTTGGTCTATTCGCATCGCCGCTTTGTCTCACATCGCGCTCGTCAATTGGCAGACTCTCTCGTGCCTCGTCCAGGACTGTGGTATAACTCGCGTAGCCCAGGTATCCCGACGCCCTCGAGTTGGGCCCAGATGCAGAGCCGGGAGTGTCGGCTGAAGTTTGAGCCTCGGTCGAGCCTTCAGCAGTGGTCTGTCTTTTTCTTTGGGTTGACCGCGAGTCGGAAAATGGGCTATCATGCTGCGAAGTGGAACTTTGAGAGTGTGCTGTCTCGAAAGGGGCGACGGAGTGGGCAGAGATTGTGTAGGTGCAGCAAGCCTCGGCCCTGTTGCGTATACATCGCTGGCAGGCTGGCTGGCCATGATCGCATGCTACCTGTCAGTCGATTAGAGAATGCGTGCCCGTGGCCGAGTGGCTCAAGGCCCAGATGGCTGCCTGGCATACCTTTCTCCGGCGACACGGGTCGCAGGCCTGGAGCCGGCCGTTGAGCCGACGTAGCTTGCGCGAGTGGAGAGTTGACATTGCTCGGTCGTGCAGCTAGGTGTGGGAGTAAAGAGTCGTTTGTCAAGCCGCATGTCACGCCATGCATGTGGCACGAGAGTGAGGAGAGCACTCATCTGAAGGAACGGTCGATAATGTCGGCTTGACACCGGCTTCGGCCTCGGCCTCGGCTCTGCTACTTTAATAGGCTTAGCGCAGGTTCTTGCTCCCCGCCCACAATCTCTGCAGCAAACCCGGTACATGCTTACAAGGCCACCCACTATTTTGGTCAGGTCTGTGAGAATCAAGGTACAAGATTGGAACAACGAAGCGTCGTCAGGAGTGGGTCAAAGTGACTGATTCGTCCTAGGTGGCACGGTCAAACACGAAGCTCGTTCACGAGTCCTAGACAAAGCCCGACGACTCGCTGGGCCAACTGGACCTCGCTTCAAAGGCTCTCAGGGTTACGCTGATGAGGTCGCCGACATCACTACCATCGTGGGAATGGTTTGGAGTAAAGTTTCCATGTCCTAGGGTCTTCGGTCGAGGCTGATTGAAGACACACCCGGAACGACGGGCTTTAACTCTAGATTGATCGAGGCATTCTGTATCTTGACGAAACGCCCACCCATGCAATTACATTCCTGGAACTTTAATTAGACCGCGGGCTGCGGGCGGCGGCTGAGGTGGCTCTCCATCGTCATTACAGCCCTCTAAGAGGGCAAGGTCGTAATTTGAGAACCTGAACTTGGATCCAAGTAATTTTTGTGCTCATCAGGATGTGCACGACACGCCACAATGTAGTGATCATTGGCCAGCCTCTATGGGCTCTTGGCTAAAAGCATACAGTGCATTGCTAGAGTAAGTATACGAAAGAAACAAGCACAGATGTGCAGAGGTACAGAGGTGCAGAGCCTCAACTTGTCTTTGCACTTGACTATTCGTTTCTGTGGCTGGCTGAAGACCTTGAGATTGCATGCACTATTTACTGACCTATAACAGCTGAGACGCCACAGCTTGGGTCTAGTCCGGTTCGACAGCATCGAAGCTGTTCCCGTGTCTCCTAGATCATGGTAAGCTACTATGTTCTTGAGCAGTGACACGTGATCCATTCTTGCAATTCTCCCTTCTTCTTCGTCAGGAACGTGGACACTTCCCAGTTCAAGCTCCGCGACGACGCTCCACAAAATCTCAAGGGTCTCGCACGTCCCTCACAGATAGTGGTTGCCCCCGGATTGGGACACGGAATCACCTTTAACAGCAACCTCACCGGCAGCTTCCATAAGCTTTACAAGCAGACTGTCAGCGCTAGCGGCAGCTTGAGCATCTTCGGTCTGTCGATGAGTCTGGGGCCCAAGGCCGGCCAGAACGCCCACCAGATATCCTGAGACTTGCCGTCTCTGACTCTCAAGATTCAGCCTACAGACAATCTCCAGACTGAGACTGTCGTAGGAATTATCGGCGAGAAGCTCAATGCCTGACAGACCAGACCTTGCGAGGTACACAACTCACGTCTCTGTAGATGTGTCTGTCACATTAGGTCAAGTTGAGGACTTTGGTGTGAATCGTGCAGATATGCATCCAGACTGGGAATACTGAGTGTGACGTTCTTACTCTAGGTAGTAGGCTTAAACAGCAGCTATATAATGCGATACTATGAGCAATTCGGGAGTAGACGCTCTTCGGGTTGGATATTTTTCAATATAATCCAGTTTATGCTACGCGGAGATCATGTTGGACCGTTATTTGTGGTCATATTGACAGTCACTAAGATGTTGTGACGTGGAGCAGGTAAGGGTACGTACCGGGTGCTTCCTGGAGCAGCTGAGTCATCAGCTTAGAGCACCTAATTAAGCATATAAACCGAGCTCTAGAGCTTTTTTATACTCGCTTGATTTCCTCTCTTTTAGAACTAGACGATTGTTAATATAATACTAGTTGAATCATCTATTTTATACTCTCGATGCCAAATCGTTACATACATAACGTCATACATGTCGTGTTTACTCGTCTTGGCCTGCTCGGGTCCGCTGAGGTGGTGAAAATTGGGGCGGATTCGCGGGAGTAGATTAAATCAATGAGGCTACTGATACTTAATAACAACACTAAATGAATGTCGAGACCAAACTTGGGCAACTATTCAAGGGAGATTGAAAAAAAGTGCTGCACGTCCGAGATTCTTCCGACAAAACATCAATCAACGCAACGTTTGTCGGGAGTTGAACACGGTCAGGCACGATAAAATTGTACACGGAAGCATGAGCTTTAGTTAACGCAGTGGGACGATAGAATTTACTCTTCTCTAATAAAAATGAAACCTTCAAAATTGACATGCTTTTAATCATTCAACAAAATAGCAAGAAATAGCATAGTGTCTACAACCAATCTAAACCGCATCACCCAGCCTGACCAAGAAAAAGGGCAAGACGCCAACAAAGTTGACGACTCCGCTGATCCAGAACTTGGTGCCGAGAGTGTTGGAGCCCGCCCTCGTAGCCGTAGCAAGGACACGCTGGCCAGGCTGATACCGGAAGATGAGTGTGTAGAAGAGGCCACCAATGTTGCCGCCGGCACCGACCAGGCCCGCCACGGCGCCAATGTTCTTGGGCCGCAGGTGGCCGTAGACAGCGTAGCACGCACCGTTAGCGGCGAAGCCGGTAATGGCAACCAGGACGATGAAGCCGATGACGCCGCCGAGCGTGGCGTTGCCGTAGTTGATGTACATGCCGAGCCCGATCATGGCGATGCCCTGGGACAGAGCGGTGCCAAGCAGCCACCACACTTTGGCCTTCAGGCCGAAGCGCGAGTACAGCATGTCAGCGATGATGCCGCCGACAGGGCGGGCAAAGATGTTGAGGAGACCGTAGGTGGAAGCAGCGTAAGCGGCGTCGACGTGGTTGAAGGTGTCGCTGGCGAAGAGAATGTTGATCAGGCCGGGGAGTCCAGCGTCCAGGGCAGTCTCCAGGCCAAATGTGAGGAGGTAGCACATGAAGCACATCCATACGCGCAGATCGGCGAGGATAGGCAGAAGGGTCTTCAGAGTCAGTGGTTCCGACTGAGCGATATCGACAGTCGCAATTGTGGTTGATGTGGTCGGGGTTGTGCTGCCGTGATCTTGGGAACCGAGCATGGGAGTGGGTGCCTTCTCCTTATCCGAGTCGATTCTCTCCTTGGCGGCAATCTCATCGGCGTCGAGGTTGACGGACTGGCCTTGAAGTACGGCAATGTCGGAGCCGCGGAGTTGATGGCGGTTGGCCCACTTGTCCAACGGATGGTCCCGACCAAACAAGAGAACCATGCCTGCCACGAGGAGAAGGCATGGGACTGGAACAGCCGGGAAGCATACGCGCCATGCCATGTGAGGGCTCAGGCCGCTCTGGACGAATCGCTCGTACAAGCCAATCATGACGGCAACAGTAACACCACCACCAAGATCTATCACATGTGTAAGTCTTTGATTTCATTACAAGAGAGATAAAATAATTAACTTACTACCCCAGCCGCCGGCGAAGGCATTGGCTGTTCCTACGATGGTCTTGTCGAAGAATGTTGTGGTCCAGGCCTGAGTGGGAACGAATGTGCCGCCGAGGATCGAGATGAAGAAGCGAACCGCCTCGAGCTGCCCGATGTTGGTGACTAAAGCAGCAAGACCGGACGGGATGGCGCCGAGGATCAGAAGACCAGCCATGACTTTGCGTGGTCCATAACGGTCACAAGCAGGCCCGGCAATGAGGCGCACAATGGCAGTGCCTCCAAGGGAAGCCAGGTTGGAGTTGATAACCTCGGCCTGCGTAAGACCAAGGTCATCTCGGACAGCCTCGGGAACTAGCGGCGAGAAGGCAAACCAAGAAAGGAAGGCAACGAAGAAGCCCAGCGTGGCAAGCCAGAAGGCGGTAGAGTACATGTCCCAGAAGCGGAAGATGGGGAAAGTGAAACTCTTGCCGTTCAAAGGGTTGACTTCGGCTTTCCTCCATAACGACGACCATTGGAACTTGTGTCCGCCGGTCTGGTTCGTGTCTGGTTGGGATGCTACATGCCCCTTGACGGAGGCGTCTGCGTGTGAAAACATGACGTAGGTGATGTGACCAACAGAGTATCAGAGAAGAGTTGCCGGCTAAGGCGGGAAGAAAAGTGAGTAGGGGTTTGGACAACTGTTTCGCCGTTAGCACGAGAGAGTTGAGAAGAAGGCTGTTAAGTAATGTTCATTGTCATTGACACAACGAACCGGATGGACGGAACAGTAAAGCTAGCCATAATTTAGATACAATAGGCAAAGATAGGTGTTTCTCTACGATTAGGTTTTCAATGACAATGTAATGGAATGGAATGGCCCGGAGATGCTAAAACCACTTTGCCCATGTCTAGGCCGTGTCTGCCGAGCAGTGGCAGCTGAAGAAGGGACGCCGCGCGGGATATCAGGGCGAGTACGCACAGAAGGGAGATAAGCAGAGTGGATCTCTGTCTCTACACAGACGGCGCCCCCGGGTGCCTCGAGGCGAGCTCGGGCAACCACCATCCGCGCCCCGTCCGATCAGCACTGCGAGCTTATCGCCAAAGGCCTTGTTCTGGAGCAGCCGGCAACGGGCCGGGGGATGGCAGACGCGACTTCTCCGCGGAGTCCCAGGGCTCCCCGTGGGGAGGCTGGATGGGTGTACCCGGGTAGGTGATAAGGAGCGATCTCGCCTGGGGCCAGCGTGTCGGGTCCGGCATGCGTGTGGTCTGTGTGGTCTGTGATCGTGGTGGTGGAGGAGGTTTGCCCGTGATACTCGCGGGACTGTACTGCTTAGACGTGGGCCTCGTGCTTATCTTTGTGAACGGCGCTAGGTTGTTTTGGTGCGCTGATAAGAAAAGACAAAATCGACGGATTGTCTGCAGGGGTGTGCGGCGTTAGACACAGGGGGCGTTGCACGACAGAGATAAGGGATTTCCAATATCGGCTGCTGAGTGGCCCGAGGGCTGGCATTGTCTGGGATCCGGGAGATCCAGGCTTCGGCCGTCCGATAGTGAGGTCGGCTGTGCCCAGGATGGACGATGGCCCCCATCCAAGGATATGAAAGCGAGCTGTTCTTACAGGTAAGTGACGTCGTTGATGATGATATTGATACAGAGGAGAGCAAAGGCGGAGATCGGGAGGCGACAAATATTGTGGTAGTGTTTGGTCCGTATGATTCACACACATCTTCATAGCATAGCGGCGGTATTATAAGGCTGTGGCTGAGTCGAGACCCACGACATAGGCAAAAACAAAGCATGGCAGTTCACAGAAAAAGGTTCATGTTAGAAAACGAGAGATTAAAAATTTACCTTTTAGGAATTATTATATCCAGTGAACCAATCCAAGCATTTTCACACAATCGTTGATTGTGGATGCGTGGTAAGCACTGTAACTCGGCAATGTGTGCAAAGATCTGGACGTTTGTGCAACAAATTTAGCTTCATTTAAATGCACAACGCGGAAAGAGAGGGCAAGGAACACGACAAAATGTGACAATATAGAATATGATTCAAAATCGCTACCAAGACCCTGTGTATCATCCTGTACTAACAACCAGCAGCCAACATTACGCCTTACGCCAAACCCGGCCTGCCTGCAGAATTCTACCAATCCAGATCAGCGCCACCACCACACATACTCTTCGCCGCGGCCTCGGGCGGTGGAGGAGACGCCTGGCGGCCCATGTCGGCATGCGCATGGTGATGTACCTCCTCCATCTTGTCCGACGGCAACTGTTTGGCGATCTCAACCCCGTTGACCTCGCCCCCCGTCAGCTTCTCGGCCTCCTCCTTGGCCTTGCGCAGCATCCACTTCTCCGTCGAGAGTACCGCGTCCAGCGCCTCCGTCGGCGGCAGCTTGAGCAGGATCGCGTCGCCCTCCTCGTCTGCCTTGGCCTCGAACGTCATGATGGAGTAGTCGGCGTTGGAGCAGCTGCCGCCCCCGTTCTCCTGGTCCGAGCCGAGCAGGTAGTTGCGCTTGTGTAGCGGACACGACACGTACTCGCGACCTTTGTCATCCTCGCCGATGAGTCCATCGGAAAGCACAAACGCGCGTCGGTGAGGACACATGTTCTGGGATGCTCGCAGCCCGCGGCCGGGGATATTCCACACCGCTAGCTGCACGTCGCCGTACTTGATGGTGACGGACGTGGGCGAGTCAGCCTGGCGGTCCAGCTCCGAGAGCTTGCATACGGAGCGCCACTCCCAGGGCGCGCCCTGGGCCACATCTCGCACGCTCATGCGCAGAGGCGAGTCGTCGACGGGCCAGTCGGCAGGGCGGTTCTGCATCCGCTCGCTCATGAGCTCCGAGACGTTTTGCGTCTCGTCCGTGTTGGCAAACTGCCTAAACGCCTTCCTGCGCTCCTTGCTGTTGACCACGTTGGTCCACTCGCAGTGGTAGAGCCCGACGAGCGTCTTCATCTCGTTCTCCAGTTCCTCGCAGATGCCGAGAGAATCATTGACGACGACATCCTTGAGGGCCTTGATGCCGCCTGGATACCTCTCAATCCACCGTGCCGTGCGCTCCAGCTTGTCGGCGGAGCGGATATAGAAGATGAGGAAGCGGTCGAGAATTCTGATGGCCTCGCGCTTGGTCACGTCCTCGGCGATTATCTCCGCGTGCCGTGGCTTCGCGCCACCGTTGCCCCCAACGAAGACGTTCCACCCCTTGGGCGTGGCAATCAACCCAAAGTCTTTGCTCTGGGCCTCAGCGCACTCGCGGACACAGCCAGACACGCCACCCTTGAATTTGTGCGGCGCACGGAGGCCCTTGTATCGCTGCTCGAGCTCGACCGCCAGCCCGACCGAGTCGCCCAAGCCGTAGCGACACCACGTGCTGCCGACGCACGATTTCACGGTTCGGAGCGCCTTGCCGTACGCGTGTCCGCTCTCGAAACCGGCCGCCACGAGCTTCTCCCAGATCTGCGGGAGATCTTGCTTCTTGGCGCCGAACAGGTCGATGCGCTGGCCACCGGTGATCTTGGTGTACAGACCATACTCGGTCGCGACCTCGCCCAGGACCTTGAGTCCTTGGGGGGTTACTTCGCCACCTGCTAACCGGGGGACCACAGAGTAGGTTCCGTCGCGCTGCATGTTGGCGAGATACCTGTCGTTGGTGTCTTGTGTTTGTCGTAGGGATGGCTCCATGATCCATTGGTTGTAGAGAGAGCTGAGGATGGAGCCGACGGCAGGCCGGCAGATCTCGCAGCCTAGACTGTCGGGCTTCTTGCCCGCGGCACGCATGACGATGGAGAAGTCTTTGAGTTTCCGGAACTTGATGATCTGGTACAGGTCCTGGCGCGAGTGGGCAAAGTCCTTGCAGATGTGGTTGGACACCTCGACGCCGGCGTCCTTGAGCGCGCGGTTGAAGATGCTCGTGGCCAGAGGCATGCAGCCTCCGCAGCCGGTGCCGCACTTGGTCGTCGACTTCATCTCGCCAAGCGAGCGGATGCCCCCGGACTTGACGCACTTGACCACGGCGCCCTTTGTGACATTGTGACAACTGCAGATCTGGGCATCGTCGGGAAGGTCATCGCCTTCTTCCTCGCCCTCCTTCTTGGCGCCGGTGATGAACTCGGCCGGTGGTTTCTCAATGCTCGCGCCCTTGTTGCATAGAGCGACCAGCTTGACAAAGTCCTTGACGTCCCCGACCATCATCCCGCCAAGGATGTACTTGCCGTCGGCAGTGAAGATGTATTTCTTGTAGACATCTGAGAATGGGTCTCGGTAGACCAGGGCCTTGACCTTTTTCTTGACCTCTTCGGGCGAGGGCTTTGCGTCGCCTTTGCGACCTCTTGTTGTAGTGCCAGGCAGAGGCTTGCTGATCTTGCCCTGGTCAGCAAAAAAGTCACCAAACGAGGCAACGTCGACACCCATGAGCTTCAGCTTTGTGCTCACGTCAGGCTCTTTCAAGTCTCGCAGCTGGTGATGTTGACCCTCTGTCAAATTAAAAGCCAAGACGTCCGCCATTTCGATTCCAGGCGCAATCAGGCCAAACGTCTGGTCCAGAAAATTGGCACACTCGCCTATGGCGTAGATGTTGTCAAGGTTTGTGCGGAGCTTGGTGTCGACAATGAAGCCGCCGCCCCGTTGCGCGACAGTAAGCGGCGTCGACTTGGAGAGATCGTCTCGCGGATTGATGCCGACGGCGAAAGTGACCATGTCGATGTCATAGGATTCGTCTGGCTTCCCATCCTTGCCCTCGAGCATGAGACCAGTGACGCGCTCTTCGGAATCGCACAGCAAGCTGCGCACTCGGGCTTGCAGAAGCACTTCGACACCGAGGGCCCTGACCTTTTCGAGAACCAATGTGCCACCTTCACGATCAAGCTGACGGCTCAGGACCCATTGGTTGCGTTCCACGAGAACCACCTGCTCGACTTCTTCCAAATCCAAGAGGGCCTTGGCTGCTTCGAGGCCTAGAAGACCACCGCCAATGACGGCCGCCCTACGGATCGGACGCCCGAGTGCCTTGGGTGCATCGACAGCATAGTCGATGACGTCGTTCAAGTCCTGGATCGATCTGTAGACGAAGGCACCCTTAGTCTGGAAGAACTTTTCCCGAGTAATGTAGGGCGGCAGTGCAGCATCGGAGCCTGTCGCGAGGATGCACTCGTCGTATTCAAATTCGAGACCCTTCTGTGTCGTGAGGGTCTTTGCCTCGGCGTTGATGGCAGTGACGGCATCAGAGGTGTGGTAGGTGAGCTTGCCCTTGGTATGGGACGAGTACCACTCCAGGGGGTTGAGGTACAGCGCTTCGATGGAGCGGTTGGTAAAGTACTGAGTCAGGCCGACGCGGTTGTACGCGATATGGGGCTCCTCGCCAAAGACGGTGACCTCCCACTCGTCCCGGCCGCCCTCAAGGTCGTACTTAAGCAGCTTCTCGACAAAGGCGATGCCGACCATGCCCAGGCCGACGACGGCAGCACGCTTCTTGGTGCCTCTCTGGGGCTGTGCCTCTTCAGGGGTGGTGGCACGGCTGATGGCCCGGTGCTCCTCGTCTGATTCTGAGGAGGTCGTGGAACGCGACATGGTGTCCACAGGGATGTCTGGTGGGTTGGATGTTTCTGTGGGCGCGGCCATGTCTGCCGGGGCTACCATGGTTGGCAGCAAAACTGTAGTGGTTTTCGTGGTGAAGAGCTTGTGGTCAAGACTCAAATCTGCAACGGTCGAGTTCCATAAGAGACATAAAGCAAGGGTAATCAGCTGTACGGATTTACCATTTGACGGTAGCTCCGAGTGGCAATGAACTGGATTCTGCAGAAAATCTCGATTCTGACACATCCGGTAGTCATGATCATGCGATATTGCACGTGCGCGCATACGGGCAGTCTGCTCGGATAAAAGACGCAAAGAGCATCCGCGGACATCCGCGGACATCTGCCGGCAATAGCTGGATTTGGTTGTCACACAGGCTCAGGGCTAGACGAAGCCGTAGATACACTAGATAGGCCCGTGTGGTGTAAGTGACTCAGGCTCAATCTGTCCGGGTTATCGTATGACGGTAGGAAACAACGTCCCGCGGAGACGCACAGCACCATGACGTGGCCTGCTTTCCGCGGAGAAAGCCCATCGCTCCCGAAAGGGCAATGCGGCTCTCCGGACAGCCAATGGCGCCGCACGGGCATCTTATCTCCGTGGTTCGGGAGGGCGCCTGCGTCGATGCTTTATCGCTTCCGTGCGTCTGGGCCCACGGTGCTTCGCGTCAAGAAAAAGAAGGGTGGAAAAAGGTCTGTGTGTGCAGCCTTATCTACGCTATGCGGCCAACGGGCGTTGCCGCCAGGGGCCGGAGTGGGGAGGGGCGGGGGTAGTCATTAATCAAGGATGGGGTGTGCTTATAGACACGGAAAGAGATCGACACAACGGCCGGGCCGGGATGGGGGCCTTGTTGCAGAACTGACTAGTATAGCTGCAAGAACACGAATAGTAGAGGTTGGAATGTCAACTCGTGTCTGTTTGTGGATGCACTAACACTTCAAGCGGTGTAGTTCGCCAACAGGCAGCGTGGCCGCGTCGTCTCATTTACACCTTGTTATCGGCGTCACATACCGACCCTGAACTGCGAGCAACACAACACATCGCACCTCCAAAGCCCTCACCATGACAGACATATCGACAGCCATGTCGTGGGCATCCATGTCCTCCACTGCCTACTCATCAGCCGCAACCTCAGACACGGGGGAGGCGTCTTCGCCGTTCTCGTCTCCCTCGCCCACGACAATCTCCGAACCCGGGACGCCCGAGACCAAGCCCCAGGACCACATGCTCTACGAGCCTTTTGAGAGCCGCCCGTTTTACGACGAATCCATACTTCCACACATCCCCAGCACACAGCCCGTCCAGCCCTTGTCTCTGGACGCCCAAAACCCCGACAACTGGGTTCCCCGAGATGAGCGCATGGTGCGCCTCACCGGCAAGCACCCATACAACGCCGAAGCTCCGCTGTCTTCACTTTTCAACACCGGCTTCCTCACACCCCAGAACCTCTTTTACGTCCGAAACCATGGTGCTGTGCCAGATGTCACGCAGCATCAGGCCCAGAACTGGAAGATGCGCGTGCATGGCCTTGTAGAACGCGAGATGGAGTTTTCCATCCAGGACCTCAAGGACAAGTTCCCCACAGTCACGCTACCCATCACTCTTGTCTGTGCCGGCAACCGCCGGAAGGAGCAAAACGTCGTCACAAAGGGTCTTGGCTTCAACTGGGGCGCTGCAGGCGTCTCAACTGGACTCTTCACTGGTGTCTATCTGTCCGACATCCTCAAGTACTGCCAGCCCAAGAGACCTCTCCTCTCATCGTACCCATCTTATGACACTGTCGTGCCTGGCCGAGCACGTCACGTTGTCTTTGAAGGCATTGATGAGCTACCGAAGGGGAAGTACGGCACCTCCCAAAGACTCAGTTGGGCCATGGACCAGGAAAAAGGCATGCTGATTGCGTGGGGCCTCAACGGCGAAGACCTCTCGCCAGACCATGGGTATCCGCTTCGACTCGTCGTGCCGGGCCAGATCGGCGGGCGCATGGTCAAGTGGCTGAACCGCATCGAGGTATCTGACCGTGAGAGTCAACACCACCTCCACTTCTTTGACAACAAGCTTCTCCCCCCACAAGTCACCGCGGATCAGGCGAGGAGTGAGGACAAGTGGTGGTACGACCCGAAATACATCATCAATGAACTCAATGTCAACGCGGCCCTGTGCTCTCCTGACCACAACCAAGTCGTGCCAGTAGCACCTGACGCTGCGTCGAAACAGACTTTACCTCTCCAGGGTTACGCCTACACCGGAGGAGGTCGTCGCATCACCCGCGTCGAGATTAGTCTCGACGATGGTCGAAACTGGGAGCTCTCGGATATCACATGCCCAGAAGATCTGTACCGCATGCATCCTATCCAGAATCATCCGTATTTCGGCCAGCTGGACCTGAGCATGTCGGAGATGAGCTTCTGTTGGTGTTTCTGGAAGCTCGAGCTTGACGTGCAACGTCTCATCGACCAAGACGTCCGCGTTATATCTGTCCGCGCTGTCGACGAGTCGCTCCAGCACATGCCTCGGGACATGGCCTGGACAGCCATGAGCATGATGAACTCGTGGTGGTTCCGCGTTGCTGTACACAAGGAAGACGGTGGTCGCTCTCTCCGCTTCGAACACCCAGCACCTGTGGATCATGACAATCGCGGCTGGATGATGCGCCTCAAGGACCAAGGCATGGATCCCAAATATCCCCATTTCGGAGGCGACAGCCCCTTTAGTGCGCCTCCTACCCCGCCCACCAGCGAGAAGTCTGCGTCAACGCCTGGGCTCTCTCAAAAGGATAAAGACCTGGCGTTGATGTTGAACCCTGAGAAGACATCCAACATCATCACGGCTGCCCAGCTTGCCGAACACGGAGATAGCGAAGGTCCCGAGCCGTGGTTCGTTGTCTACGGCCACGTCTTTGATGGCACGGGTTATCTCCAAGACCATCCCGGAGGCGCCCAGTCTATCCAGCTGGTGGCCGGAGAAGATGCGACCGAGGACTTTCTGGCCATCCACTCTGCAGACGCCAAAAAGATGCTGCGCGACTACCACATCGGAAGGCTAGAGGAGTCGTCTGCAGCATTAGTAGCACCAGTTGTGGAACACATCGATGACCCGTCAAAACCGTTCCTGGAACAGAAGCGGTGGAAGAAAACGCAGCTTGTCCAGAAGACTGTCGTCTCTCGGGACTCGCGCATATTCCGCTTCGCCTTGTCCCACGAGGATCAGTTGATTGGTCTCCCCGTCGGCCAGCACGTCTTCGTCCGGATCAGGAGGACCAACAAGCTCACCGGAGAGACGGAGACGGTCCAGCGCGCTTACACTCCGTACAGCGGCAACCACCAGCGTGGCTTCCTTGACATCCTCATCAAGGTGTATTTCCCGGGTGAAGCTGCTAGCACCACAACGTCTCCGGCCTTTGCAGGTGGCAGGATGACCATGCTTCTGGAGAAGCTACCGCTGGGCACAGACTCGGACGACATGACCATTGAGCTCAAGGGCCCCCTGGGACATTTCACGTACCTCGGCCACGGCCAGGTACAATGGAAACCCGCGCACCGCACCCGCAACATCAAAAAGCTCGCCATGATTGCCGGGGGCAGCGGCATCACGCCAATCTGGTCGACCCTCAAGGCCATTGCGGACGAGTGCGCGGCCAGCCCGCCCGCCGAACCGATCCAGATCTGGGTCGTGTACGGCAACCGCACTGAAGACGACATTCTGATCCGCAGGGAGATGGAAGAGCTGTGCGCCGCTCTAGGGCACAATCTGCACATCTGGCACGTGCTCAGCCTAGAGGATAAGTTGACCGAGGAGTGGAAGATGGGCCGCGGACACGTGAACCTCGAGTGCTTGCGTCAGCATCTGCCTGCGCCTCCGCCTCGACCGGTAGCAGACGAGCTGGAGGACACGCTGGCGCTGGTGTGTGGCCCCCCGGCGATGGAGAAGGGAGTGTCGACGGCGCTAGAAGAGCTAGGGTGGGATTTGGAGAGGACTGTGGTCTTCTTTTAAGTTTCTTTCGGGTAAATGTATAGCATCAGGATGTAAACGATGAGAGGTGTAGCTTGGGATTCAGTTATGTGGTTGAGTTTGGAGTTTAGGTTTGAAGAAACAACATTGCTTTCTTTTCGGCACGGTCATGCTTGCTTATGTTTTTTGCGGCATGATATAGTTCACGTTAGCGGGTTCTCGCGATCATTAGCGATAAATTTTTTGTGACATGAACTTGAGACGCTGTGACCGAAATATTGTTGATAAATGTGATACAGATGAAATGTTGTGCGAACGATTAGGCCAGGGATGTGATCTTTATCGCCCATGTTTGCTCATTTCTCCCCGCTCTGCTTATGCCGCCTAAAACGGAGGCATACACATTCTCTTGTTGCCATGTAAGGCATATGGACACGACTCACGTAGTAAAAACAACAAGGGCTGACGTATTCGTAAACATTACTAGGTTATTTAATCGTAGGATTTAGGTTGAAAGTCCTCTTGATGATATCCACCGACTTGAGAGAGCAATCAGTGGTCTTAGCAACCCCTGCAGTGCTCGCGGGCAAGCAACTGGCTGACACGCCCCCCCCCCATGATTGTCAAGGGTACACTACCTCTCATGATTTTTGGGGGGTCTTTTTAAGTGCTAGTCTGAATACTGCGAGTCGCAAAGCGAACCGCAATTCTTTATCTCGAAGTTGCGACCCTAGAGTATCACTGCAACTATAATGACGTCTTCATATACCAGTAGCTGTCGGTAACGCTTCTATGGTCCAATAGATCCCTGCCAGCAAGCACCAATAAAGCGACACGCAATGCCGCCGTGACGTCTGTCTGCCCGGAATGACCAGTTAACCACTCCAGCCGTCTGCGTGATGTCCCCAAGGCGGCCCACAGACAGCTTTCCCTATCCTTCTCAATCTCAGCTTTGATAATATGGTTTATTAATCATGGCACGACCTCCCGAGCTAGAAGCACCACTTGCACAGCCGAATCCGACGTTCCACCCCTTTCCCCGTCTTCCTTATGAGCTCCGGCAGAAAATTTACCTACTCGCCACTCTCCGACGGGTCGTGCACGTCCAAGAGCGCTTCCCGCCTCATAGATCCTACCGTGAGGCCCGGCGCCACTTTGACATCGCCCATGCGGAGACATGGCACAAAGTCGGCGTTCACCCGTCAGTTGCGGACTTCGCACCGCTGTGGAAGCTCAACACAGACGAGTACAATGAGAGACACAATATCAGAAATACTGATACCTTCGACGACGATCGGGTTCTGCGTGAAGGGCAGCGCATAACGAAGGGCTGGGCAAGGCGAGTTGGGTTCCTCCCAGCCTGGGCCAAGGAGGAACAAGACGACGACGACGATGATCAAGACTTTGAGATCCCGCCCCAGTTCCGCCCCTGGGAAGCCACACCAGATCTACCAGACCTTCCGCTGCACTGGCTCTGGCAGTCTGCCGACTCGGCGTGGCAGTTCCAGCGTGAGTCGCAGCTGTTCAGCCGGTCGCCAATTCCGGCGCTGCTGCATGTCTCGTCTGAAGCGCGGGCCGTGCTCGTAGAAGCTGGATATGAGTTGACATTTGGAACGCCACTCAGGGGGCACGCTGATCGCTCAGGTACCGAAAAACCCGAGGACAAGAGCAACGGCGGTTTCGGCAGAACATCAAATAGCGGTGTTAACAAAGGCATGACATGGTTCAACTTCCTCACTGACACGCTGTACATCAGCCACGCCAAGCACGACTACTTCGACGATGGCGACCATGATGATGATGAAGGCCGCGAGGCAGTCGACAGACGAAACACTGGCAGCAGCAGCAGCAAGTCCAAGAAGGAGTCCCAGACCCGCGTCCTCCCCAGCCGCATCGGCATCAGCCAGCCATGGGACATTGCGGCCTTCTTGCCTGCGGACCTAAGGCGCGTCACGCGGCTGATGCTCCCCCACGCGAGCAAAACCGTTGCGCTCTGCGAGTTTGGCGGTCCCGGGTTCGTTCATTTGATGGAGAGCCCGATGGACAGCTTGCGACCGCTGTTCCCAGCAGCACGGGAGCTGTTCTTTGCCGAGTGGGGCCAGCTGGGAGGCTGCGCAGCGTGCGAAGCCACGAAGGGAGACGAAATTACGACCGTGGCGCATTGCAGTAACGGTCCGTCTTTGCACGACATCAAGGCGCATCGCCGTGCACGTGCGACGGAGCCGTGGTTCGCGACCCCGATGCAGGAAGTCGACGTCTTCTCCCGCATCACATACAAGGGGAGCACTAGGGCAGGGGACGATTCCACAGCCCTCATGTTTGCAGCAATGTACATGCACGAGGTCTTGCAAGAGAGAGGCCCTGGTGACGTGGGTGATGTGGAAGGGGGACAGCTTGCCGACTGGTTCGCCCTACGTGGCCACCAGTTCCGCATCGGCGCCGAGGTAATATCCGAAGAGAACAGGTGGCGGGATCGTTTTCTATTTGATGATAAGGCCCTTGGAGACTTGGAGGTGCAGTGGTTTCCCGTGGTCAAGCTCGTGCATGTCGGCACCGCGGACATGTTGGATGCGCTCGAGGATGAGCGAGCGAGGGTATGGGCGCGGATCAACTCCAAGGGGTCTGACGATGATTGTGCTGTTGATCACGGGCCACAGCTTGCAGAGTGGACGAATGCGCTCAACGGGCATGATTGCTCCATCCCAGTCTTAGAGAATGCCCCGGACGCTCGTCCATATATGCCTCCGTCATGGGATCCTGCAAATGGATGGACAGTGGACAAGGTGTTTCCACCAAGGAAGGAGAGGTTCCAGTGGAGTATTGCCGACTCTGTATGAGCGGGAGTACGAGTGTACGCAAGTATCGCAGCAGCCTGTCGTTCTCGCACTGCTATTTCTAGGACATGATCATTTCATGCTCGCCACTGGACAAGGGCCAGGAACCACTATCGTGAGGTATTTTCGTGGGTTTGTGACTCCCACAGGATTTGGCACTAATGTCGTGAGGCATTTAAACGTGCTGCGGGGAGCCTCCAGTTCTGTTAGGGTGCGAGAAATTTCCCACATAGACACTGCCCCCAAATATGCCACCAAAACAGGTAAATCATATGCCTTATCGAGACTAGACTCACCAAGTGAAAGATTCCTGAACCCATGACTTACACCATAGTATAAAAGGCCTGCTCTGGAGCTCCTTTTATGTCTGACCGACCTGCCTCCTTGCCACTTCGATGACTGTTGACATCTCTAGGTCATTCAACCCGTGCTTTGTTCGAAACCTCGATCATACATCTTCGATGCGCTAGGAAAACACGGTTTGGAGATCAGCAAGTGAACAGTTCAGCCTTGCCTTACACTAGCCATGGCCACGTCTCGGGAGGCCGTTGCCACACTATATGGCAAGATCGCGGAAGCAGAAGAACTCCGGCTGCACACACATCCGATCGAACGCGAAGTCACATTGCGCTCCATTCGTCATGGGATGCACCCCCGAGGAACAAATGAAAACAACTCCAGCAAGCGAATCGCAGACATTGGAGGCGGGCCAGGAAAGCTCGCATTTGCGCTCGCAGATGACGGGTACAAAGTTGATCTAATTGACCTTAGCCGTGATCTGATTCGCCTTGCGCAGGACGAGCAGGACCGCCGGGCTGCTGCAGGTAGTACAGCTCTCTTGTCGAGCATTGGAGTTGGCAACGCTCTGGATGAGAGTGGACTGGCCAAGAACTCATACGACGCGGTTCTCCTTCTCGGACCTCTATACCACCTTCTGGACGAGTCCGAGCGCAAGCAGGCAGTCGAGAAGGTCGTCACACTTGCAAAGCCGCGGGAGGGCCTCGTGTTCTGCGCTTTCGTCAGTAAGGAGGCTCATCTGAGGGATTTAGTTACCAAGGACCCGGCGAGACTTGTCAACCAGAAGGAATTCTACACTGCCTATGTGAGTTTACATTGCTTGCATTTATCTACGCCACGTCCTGCGACATATATTACTCAGCTCTACTAATATCGACCTGCGCCAATAGCTAGCGAGTGGCCGCTACGAAAGAGTCAATGAGACGATGGGGACGAAAGCACAATCGTTCCACACAAACAGCAGCCAAGTCCGCCACTTCTTCCAACTGCATTTTTCGGATACGCTCGAGCTCATCAGCCTGCGGTCCACGGAGGGCATACTCGGTGGTAGTCTGGACAGCAAGCTGATCGACGCCGACCCCCAAGTTGTTCAGGCCTGGGCGGATTTGATGTTCGAGGAGTACTCAGAGGAAGAGAGGCATTTGGGGTGTGCGGACCATCTGCTTGCTGTTTTACGGAGGAAGTAGCTGTGCATAGAGCAAGGGAAACTTGACGGGATGCGATAATTACGGTTTCTGCCCTGCCTCAACATCTCGATGAGTGCCCAGATTATGGACGCATCGGAGACTAACAAGCGCTTACGTCGCTACGAGCCATCGAATCAAGTGAGTAGAATAGAAACCGACAAGAATAATCGCCTTGCCGAGTCGCCCTACATGGTCTCAGTGCCGGGGTCGGATTCAGCCCATGGCACCGCCAAGACTCCAGCCGCAGTCGCAGCGGATAAAGCAGACTCGTGAATGGCCACAGGCACAGAATGAACGTTCGTCTGCATTGAGCAAGCTACTTGACGATCGCGCGGCAGCCAGGACTCGTTAAAAATATCTCCAGTCCCAAACCTCTTAACCAGCACAACCTGATGCTCTACAAGCCTCGTTGTTCATCATAATGCCGAGGCCTATCGTGACAACAGCATATACCTACCGCCCTTTACCCACGCCTACTTCGATCCGGGTCCTAGTCCTCGAGCCCGCTCTGCGCGATAGCCAGCCCCTGGAGGTGTCCCTCCACGAATGCCCCATCTATTACCCAGCATATGAGGCGCTTTCCTATACATGGGGCGCTAGCACTGGCACAGTCCCAATAATCTGCGAGGGCCAGACGCTCCTCGTCACGCCGAATTGCGCATCCGCCCTAGTTCACCTGCGTAATAGGTTCAAATCGCGGCAGCTATGGATCGATGCGATCTGCATCGACCAGAACAGCGTGGAGGAGAAGAACCAGCAGGTGCCTTTGATGGGCAAGATTTACAGCCTCGCGACGAGGACAGTCGTATGGCTTGGGGCTGGCGGGCCCGGAGACGCCGGGACGCTGTCGAGAGCAAAGACTGTGGGGAAGATGGTGCACTTTAGGGCGATCCCCGGGTTTTCTGCATTGGGCGAGAAGCAAAGGACTTGGGCGCGGAAACTTCTGTGTAAGTTCCATCTCAGCAAGTCAACAAAACCGGATCTTGTCTCTTCTCAGCAGTCCTGGCCCGTACCTAAGTCAATCATCTGACCGCCTCACAAAATCGCCAACAGCGGAGGGCGAGGTCGAGCGCATAGGCCGCATCTGCCAGAGTGACTGGTTCAAGCGGATCTGGACGGTGCAGGAGTACCTCCTCGCCGAGCACGCCGTCTTCATGATCGGCCGCAACGAATGCCCAACCTCCCAGCTCTACACGTACTTCATCATCGGCGAGGCCCTGTTGGGCTCGGACTCTCCCTCGCGCCGGCTGTTCCGCCTGCGCAGTATTCTCATTGAAGACATGGCCGAGGCGCGGTTCGCTAATGCCAATCCAGAATCCGAGTCCGAGGACAGCGAGGCTAGCGATAGTGAGGACAATCTCCAAGAAAACCCCACGGCGAAAAGTGACAGACAGCACCGGAGAATGATGAAGCAGATGGACAGGAAGAAAGCCCCGAAGTCACACTGGTACAGCAACGTCAGCAGCATCAGCAACCGCCCACCAGGTGGCGACCTATTCCACATTCTCTCCCAGATACTGCTAATGGCGTCCATGAGCGAAGCCACGGACCCACGGGACAAGGTCTACGGGATCAGCGCCTTCATTACATCACTGCACGATGACATGGAAGTCCCCACCGTCGACTACACCCGGTCCATTGCCGAGACCTACGAGGACTTTGCGGTGTGTATGATGCGCAGCACTGAGGGGTTGTGGGTGCTCGAGCACATCGTCGAGCCGTCAAGGGAAGAAAGCTGGCCGTCCTGAGTGCCGGACCTGCGGGAGGCCGGTGGCATCGCGGACCCGTGGGACTGGTGCAGTGGCTTTCGATGGTCCTCGAATCCGGGAGGGTGCGGATCTTTCAAGGGAAAACTGAATGGCCGACTGAGGGCAAAAGGCCGGCGTATGGCGCGTGTGTCCAGGATATACGCCCAGATGCCGCGCTTGCCAGCCGACCGGTCAGAAAAGACAAAAACAGAGCAAGACATACTACGATTCGAGTGTTTGGGCAACTGGACGGCCTGCGCAGTCGGGTTGGATCTGGAGGCGAATCCAGAGATCTCCAGCCCAGAAAGGGAGAGTGGTGAAATACCACATACGAGGGTGACGAACATAGACGCAGTGATGCGGCTCACTCCATTCCTAGCATACCTGTACCGCTACAAGCCCGGAGCGACGAGGAGGACCATCCAAGAGCAGGACCGAAAGGACGAAGAAGAAAAGCAGCAGAGGCAGAGGGAGCTGCTCAAGCTTGGCAACCTTGTCAAGGGCATCATCAAGTCACGCTATATGGACCTTGGCAAGGGACGCTACGATGACCCTGTCAGGGACACCATCGAGTCAGGTGATATGGACCTTGGCGAGAGACGTCACGACGACCTGTACGACGGGTCGACCATGTTCAGGACGGGCTGCGGCCTCCTGGGCCTATGTCGCGGGGAAGTGCAGCCTAGTGATAAGATCTTCCAGATCGCGGGTGCTGCATATCCCTTCATACTTCGCAAAGTCGGGCGACGTCGCGACAAAGAGTATTCCCTTGTGGGAATTGCGTCCATTGATAAGTGGAGCCGGCTGAGTACATCGAGCTTGTGGTACGAGGATATTGATGGTGTCGAGATGGACCAGCTCACGATTGTCTAGAGCCTTACGTCTCTCGCCTCTTCTCGAAAGAAAGCCCGGCATATATAGGGTAGGAAATTTTTCTCATCGGCGCAGACGAGATTATGGTCTAGATTTCGCTACGCTGGATTAAATTCATACATGCAGGGATGATGTGTCTATGTCTAATGAAAGGGCAAGGGAGACAGATATCGCAGTGCAGAAGATGCTCGATCATTTCCGGCTGCGGTACTTGCAAAGCCACGCGAAGCAGGGCGTTTGAAGAGGTGACCACACATGCATTCACTCATGGCCAGGAACGACACTTCTAAGCCTGGTAGACGGACACGTCCTTCATCGCAACGCGCATGGGGTCGTTCGCGAGGGGCCAAGCCATCCCACCGTCAATATAGATCTCGAGCCTTGTCGCCACGGGCCCCGCGTCGGATGCGGCGTCGGTCGTGAACGGCACAGGTCCGAAGCCGGTCCAGCCGCCGTCACCACCGCTGGAAAGGCGCGACTGGTGGATGACACGGCCGCCGATACTGATGAGGATGCGGGCTGGCTGCATGCTGCTGACTTGCATCGTGAACTCGTACGCCTTGCCAGGGCAGATGGTGGTGTCCTGGGCCAAGGTGACCTGGGGGTTCCTGCGGTCAATTCTGGGGTCGGAAGGGTAGGTTTCGACGACGCTATTCCAAGGTTAGTAGGATACTTGGCAACGTGATATGCTCAGACAGAGAGACCGAAACTTGGGACAGCACTACTAGACAGAGAAAGCACAGATTAGGGGCAAAGAGGTCAGGCTTACACAAAAGAGTTACTCGGGTCCCCGTTGAAGCTGATGTCGCTCTTGAAGATGCTGGAGAGGAACCACGGGCTCGGCGGAGTGGTGTAGTCCGCAGGGTTGGGTGGAAGTACTATTTGTGCCGCGGAAGAGTCAGCATCTAGTCACACATGTACGACACACACACGGGGCCACTCTCGGAGGATACAAGACGGAGGAGGCGCAGAAACTGACCAAAGTTGTTGTTCTTGACCGCGTCGGTGGGAAGGCAGGTCGGCGCGGAGCCGGGGCCGGTCGGCGTCGGGAGAGTAGCCGGGTCGACACACTTGCCGTCCCAGCAGTATCCCGAAGCGCAAACATTACCACAGGCACCGCAGTTGCGCGGGTGGCGCTTCTTGTCGACACAGAGGTTGCCGCAGCGGTCGTCGTCGCAGGTACACGATCCGGTGCCGTCGCAGTGCGTCTTGTATGGGCACTTGTTGCCACAACCACCGCAGTTGTTATTGTCACGAAGCACGTCGGCGGTGCACACGCAGCGGTTGGAGCGGCAGTTGAAGCGCGAGCCCGTGTTGCACGCGTTGCCGCACTCGCCGCAGTTGGCGTCGTCTGTGGTCGCGACGCAGTTGTTCCTGTTGACGTCGCCGCAGAAGGGGGCACCCGTGTCAGTGCAGTAACCGCCACAGCGCTCGCTAGTGGCCCCATCAAAGGCGTTGCCGCCGAGTCCGGTGCTCACGACGCCATAGTAGAAGACGGCGGCGGCCTCGCAGTTGGTCCGGTCCATCGGGTGCCAGAACCACGAGATGCTCCCGCACACTGTGTCGGACATGCAGTTGTAAAAGGCAGAGTTACACCGCTCAAACTGACCATCGGCGCAATATCCCGAGCGGCACTCCTCGACCTGGCCCGTAGCACAGTTGTCAAAGCAGAAGTCGTGGTAGTTACAGCATTGCCCGAACCCAAACTGGGGCGTGTACGGTCGCAGCGGACCAGAGCCGCAGCCGTTGGACGCCATCTTGCGCGCTCCAGCCTTGGGTCTCGCGACCATGTTGCCCGGTCGAGATGGAAGCCGAGGGTATCGTCCGTCCGTGAACGGCGACATGCGCCGCATCAGGTCTGGGCTGCTACTCATTGTGCCCTGGAACCGCCGGGCAGTGACGGAGCGGCGGGCGGTGCCGGTGTTAGCAACGCCGCTGGCGAGGATGACCTGGATAGGGGACGGGGTGCCGCCTGATGGCCCCATGACGGTCGACTTGCCGTCCTGGCTCGTCTTCCATGCCAGTAGCTGGCCCGTCGGAGTCTTGGCCTCGAGCTCGCCCGCGCAGTTGACGCTGAACAAACTCGTCACAACGGCGGGCCCTCCGGCCATGGGCACCGCTGCCCGGTTTGGTATCGTGACCACACGGAACGTCAAGATATCCCAGCCCACGTACACGAGGGCTCCGTTTACCGTTGTCGACAGGTCGAGGCGCCCCATGGCCGCGGGATCACTGTTGCTGGTGAGGTGGAACACGAGGCTGTCGAAGAAGTGCTCGTTGGCCGTGGCGAGAGCCCCGGACGGGTCCTCGGTGGCGCCGGCAGAGGGAAAGTCGCTGTCCTCGAGCACGCCAATGATGCCGTTCTTGGGCATGAAGCGGTGGCCTGAGCTGTCGCCGATACGCAGCGCCTCCCGTGTCAGGGCGGACTGGTCGATCGCACAGGCTGCTGGCGCCGTCGGCGTGATTGTCAACGTAAACGTGCTCGTTGCCGGCACAGTCGACTCGGGTGGGCTGCCAAACGTCACGGGCAGGGTCACCTCGTATGGTGAGTAGTTGGCCGGGTCGAAAGTTTCGGAGGCGGACGATGTGGTGGCAGACGTCGGGATGTTGACCTCTGTATCCGTCGTCGTCGTCGTCTCAGATGAGGTTGTGGTCGAGGACAGAGTCACGGAGCCACTGTCAGTGGCCGAGCTATCGGTAGACGAGTTGATGGTGGTGCTAGAGCTACTGCTTCCTGATGCAGTCTCCGTGGAAATCGAGCTACCACCTGATGCACTGCCCGATGCAGTCTCCGTAGAGGTCGAGCCGCTACCCGAAGCAGAAGCAGAGCCCGAGATAGTCGACGATGACGCCGACGACAATGTCGATGATGAAGCCACCGCCTGATACTCTGAAGAAGGGCTCAGTGTCGGGTACACTCCCTCGGAACTACTCGACCACGACACACTGGACAACGACGCTGGCGGGTGCGGGTGGCACTTGGACGCCATAACGCCCGTCAGGCCAGCAGGCACTGCGGCCGCCACAGCCAGAATGGCGCGGGGATGGATGATGTGACGCATCTTTGCCTTCACTATCGTGTTTTCCGACAAACAGCAGAGTATACAGGGAATGGCAAACCCCAATGCAGATCGTAACCGTTGGGTACTCTCTACTTAAACCAACACGCCGAGGCATCCATCTAGATAGGGTGCGGGCCTGCCTGGGCTCGATCAATATTTTCTCGACCGTGCTCAACCTAGCCCGGCGCCACCGCCGGCGTTGCCCGAGGAAATACAAGAAAGATAAGCCACAGCTGAAAAACATGGGCCATGTACTCCGGGGTTCGCCCAGCAGTGGAAATGACCGCGAGGGTCCCTCGACAGGGGTCCTCCTTGACGGAGTTCAGAAGGAGAGCCTTGCAGGCAGGGTCTTTCAGCTAGTAGACTGCATCGGGATAGGAAACCTGACGAGCGGGTGGAATCTGCCGATATACTCCGCAGCCCCATCGCGTCGGCCACTTATATCCCGCCGTCACAACTGACTATTGACACCGGTAACCCACTGAAAGGTGGGGTGAAGAAGCCACCAAATGGATTCAAGGGTCGACGACCCCTGGATCACTTGCCGATTCTGGACACTCAGCTCGCCATGGGCCGGATCTAGACCGGGCCAGACACGTGGCGCACGGCGGCGGCGCGGAATACTGTACGTCAAGGCTGGGCAAAGGCGGGCTTTTTGTCTGTGTGAGGAGCGTGCATTGCAAGACGCCAGGCACGGAATTGTCACCCCTTCGAAATACGAAAGAAGAGAGCGGCAGTCTCAATCTGGTCTCTGCATCGTCCGCCACGTGGAGACGAGCCCAGGTGCACTGCACTCTTGGAGTAGTGAGAGCCACTTAGTACGTGTATTCAGGCTGTGGAGGTGGATCAAAGGGGTCCTGAAAGTGCGCCTACCTGTCATATTACTGATATCTAATTTCGGCCCACCAAAGGGGAGCTGGTCTCCAAGGACTCTTCCGAGAAACGGCACTTGTCGCTGTTGAAGTGCTTCATGGTGGAATTATCCCTGTCGCAATACAGGCTCTTCATCTCGCCATTGGTAGTAGAGTACCCGCACGAGGTCATGAGTAGCGGTGGCGATGTCGACCCGACCACCGCCGTGATAGGAAGTGCCGAGGCTCCCAGGTAGCCCAGCGAGTGGTTGACATTTCGTTGGTCACAAAAAAGGGCCAGCGGTCCTTTGCGAGGAGCCTGGATTGCCGCCCAGCCGTCCAGCCGTCGAGTGCAAAGTACACGCTCTTGACCCAGTACGACCCATAATCCCTCACGCTACCCCGGCGCGAACCTGGTGCGAAGTAGATGGAATCTTTGAAACCGCCGTGGGAGCGTTGCTTCTTGGTAAGTAGCAGATCCGGGCCCATGATCCACCCCGTGCAGTTCTTGGTGATTTTCCCCTTGATGAGTCTGCCATTGCGCAGCAAGGGAACTGGTTCATGTTGTCAGCGGCACATATTGGTGAGCAAGAGCGCTGCAGCATTGGGGAGAAGAAGCGTAGCTGAGTTTAGGGTAGCTAGCTTGAATATAACTTCACCTTGTGGGAGGTAGCCCTCGTAGCTTTCTATACAGATTATGTATTGGGATTGACTCGATGAAAGATCGGAAGGAGAGTGCGTCGAAGGTGCATTGTGAGTGCAGCGCATATATCTCTGCTCATTGTGAGCACTGCTGCGGTGATAAGAACTCGCTGAAGCATGTTGAGGATTGACTTATTCAATGACTAAGTAGAGTAGACAGTTATATATCACGTTATAACCTCCAAGGTTAACCGTAAGTCGAGCTTCAGAGGTGGCTGTTTTATCAAGTTACACCAGAGTAGGTTGGCAAAGCCTGGGCGACATGATGAATTTTAAACCCATTTTTTTTCGAAGCTAATTATGTCTCGTAGAAACGACATTAGTCTCATAAATTTGGGAGTAGTTATGGATATTATTTATCAAAAATGGTAGTTTGATTAACTGCTTGCGTGTAATAGAACGAATAATTGCTTAGGGATGCTGTTTGCGTTGCATGTTCCTGAATTCTTGGGTTCTGGAAACCTGTATACGCTTGCTTGCCGTAAACAAACTTTGACTTGTTTCACCCTAAGTAGCATGCCGTCGTCCTCGTAGCCACTTGAGCTCCCGATCCTCAGTGGGCAAAACCATCTCACCGGCCGTTGAAATTGGAAAATATTCTGGTTCAGCTAAATATTGGTGTTCTCGGGGAGAGTCAGTATGCCTCCATGCACGGTGCAGCACACAACCATATGTGACACGGAGGACGGCAACGCATCCTCGTCTGTGGATTGAATTGTAATCTATTCGCTTATCTGGAAGTTCATGATGCAACCACCCACATACGACAGTGCGGACCAGAACAATCGCCTTTACCTTTTCCTTCTTCCTCTTCTACGTCAACACATACCCACCATCGATAAGCACATCGCTTCCCGTGGTGTACGTGCTCGCATCACTCGCAAGGTACAAGAACAAGCCCTTGATCTCCTTGATGTGTCCCTGCCGTCCCAACACCGAGAGGCGGTACGCCTCGTTGAGCGCGGCGGGGCCCGCGCCCATCTTTGTGTCGAAGAAGCCCGGGCTGACAATGTTGACCCTGGCGAACTCGCGCCACTCGCGGGCGAGCGACTTGCCAAACTGTGTGACAAAGGCCTTTGTGCCGTTGTACACGGGCTGGTCGACGGGGACGTTGACGACGCGCGCGCTGATGCTGGCCGTGATGATCAGGTTGCCTGTGCCCTGGCGCTTGAAGACCTCGCCGACGTACTTGGCGCAGTAAACTACGCCGTCGACTGTTTTTTGGGGGAAGGAGATGTCAGTGACTGGAATTTCTTGGTGGCTGGCGATGGGGAGAGGTGGAAGAGAAGAGAGTGGTGTACCATTGACAGAGAGCTGCTTCTTGTACTCTTCGAGGGTTTGCTCGAGAATAGGTTTGGAAATGGACATGCCTGTGTAGTGAAGCAAACTGTTAGTAGATATCCACGACGCAGCGTGCTCATTCACAAGAGTTTTCCAAGAGGGGTACATACCAGCATTGGCAACAAAGATGTCTATCCGGCCAAAGTCCTCGGCGACCTGTGCAATCGTCTTCTGCACGGCCTCAGCATCAGATACTAAAATCCGCAGCGCACCAGTCAGCAACAAATCTCACCGCCAACAACATCAGCCAGAAGCCCACCGAGTAGGAAAAACTCACCGTCAACCTGGTAAGCCTTGGTCTTGACCCCGTGCTCCTTGGCAAGCGCGGCGGCTCTCGCCTCGGCGGCGTCGCGGTTGCTGTTGTACAGCAGGGCGACGGCGGCACCAGCCTCGGCGTACGCATCGGCCACGGCACCGCCGATGCCCTCGGCCGCGCCGGTCACAGCGGCGACCTTGCCGTTGAGCTTGAACTGTTCCAGCACGTTTGTGGGCGTGCTGGGGAAGGGCCGGGGGAACCCTTCGCGCACAATGGCGCAGTCTTCGATGGACATGGACATGCTGGGCTACTGGTGTTGAGGTTCGGTACGCAGTGGGACTCTACTCGGCTCAAGAATGCAATGAAGAAAGAGGAACGGGAGACGTGGTGAGAGTCGAGGAGAAGGAAGAAAGACAGCTGTAACTTGAGAGGACCAGTATAAAAACCAGCCAAGGGCTGAGGGGTAATTCCAGGCACGCCCCTCGTTCACTTGCAAGGCCCCGAATCCCCACATCGCCGTCATGCCCGCTCGGGTATTTGCTATGACCTGTCGGCGCAGCCACGACCGACGCATTCTGAAGGCCGAGCGTGCGGGGAACGCGGCGGGCGGTGGAGACTCTCCAACGGGCGACTGCGCTCCGATGCGGGGCCGCTGCGGAGCGCCGTTGCTGACGGTCGAAATAGTCATGTCCGCTGCCCACGTGAAGCTCATGCTTTAAAATCGTCTAGTTAGGGCGTTTCAGGCCCGGCGGGCTCTTGCCCGAGTATGTTCTTCGTGCCTCAGCCCTTGTTGCCAAGGTCTCGACTGACCTGCTCGGCCGCTTCGGCGTCAGGCTTGTGGCCGGTAACAATTAAGCACCGCAGGACATGCCCTGTCGTAGTGGGTTTATCAGAGGGCTACAGTTTGATGAGGAATCTGGGCTAGAAATCCATTGCAACGGCACGAAAGTGGCTTCTATAATGTGGCAAGAGTTCACCGTGAATTATACGACGGAGAATGGAGGGCAACATTCCGCGTTTAGGACGACACATCCTGTGCAATGAACATGGGTTATAGCTCTTCAATCAAAAATTGAGGTTTATAAACGCGGGCCATGACAGGGATTGCGCAATCAAGTCTATGTCTATACACTTATCTATCAACGTCCCAAGGTCCCTCCTTTATCCACTCACTGATGCCTAGCCCTCGAATCCCCCCCTCTCGCTTAAAACAGTGTCTGCCCTCCGTCGACCACAACGTCAGCGCCAGTGATATACCGTCCGGCCCCACTCGCAAGCAGCACCACAGCACCGCACAGCTCCTCGGGCACCCCCATCCTGCCCATCGGGTTGCGCTCCGTCCACGTGTCCCTCGCGACCTTGAGCCCGTCTCCCTCGTTGAGGATGGTGTCCATGTACCCCGGGGAGATGCTGTTCACCCTGACCCCGTACCGAGCCCACTCTGCCGCCAGGGACCCCGCCATGACGCGCACGGCAGCCTTGGAGGCGTTGTACGCGGCCTGTGGCTGCGGGAAGTTGACCGTGTGTCCGGAGATGGAGGACACCAGGACGATACTGGCGGGCCTGCGTGTCTGGGTGGCGGCGATCCGGGCGACGGCCTGCGCGCACAGAAAGGAGCCCGTGGTGTTGATGTCGAATACTCGCCGCCACTCGTGCGCGGGCACGTCGAGGGAGTGCGCGCAGGAGGCGACCCCCGCGAAGGCGAGGAGGATGTCCACGCTGCCCAGGTCGTCGGCGACCTTCTGCACGCTGGCGGCGACTTCGGCCTCGTCGGCGACGTTGCACGTCGCAAAGGAGATTGTGCGTGGGTGGGATGCGGTGGAGGGATATTCGGTTCGCAGCTGCTCCACGCGGGCGGTCGCCGAGGCCGGGTCGCGGTCGAATATCACGAGGCCCGAGAGGCCGTGGTCCAGAAGGGCGCGGCACGCGGTGAAGCCCAGGTCGCCTGCGCCGCCTGTGACGATGGCGTTGCCGGTGATGGCGAAGCGGGCGGTGGCGCGGTCGGCTGGGGAGGAGGTGGTGGTGGTGGTGGCCAAGAGAGATGGGAGGGGCGCTGTGAGTGGTGATGAGCCCTCGCTCAGGGTCATGGTCGGAATGACGCGCGAGGTCAGCTCGGCGCGCTCCATGTTGTGCGATGTGGGTATGGTTTCGAGGCAGAAGATTGTGAAGAGAAGAAACGAAGATTGCGAGCAGAGGGATGACGCCAGAGTGTTCCAGGTCGCTGCAAGAACGGACTGTTGTCGTCGCGATTGTTGTACGGAAGCACCAGCATCATAAAGGCACAGGACGCTACAACGAGAGACTCAAGATACCAGCACCCTCCAGCACCCTCACGTCAGCGTCACTTCGAGCTGCCACCAACATCGGCCTGCCCCGCCCCGATCCCCGCATCGGCGTGGCTCCCCGTGCGACCCCTGCAGTCCCCGCTCTCCCCGCATCGGAGCACAGAAGCCCGGCGCACACCACGAGCCAGGGCTCTTTCCAGAACGTCCCTTGACAGACACGCGGCGCTTGGCATCGGAGCTGTACGGGCCGTGTTAACTAATTTCCTCAGGGGCGGTCCGAGTAGTGATTGGGCAAACTTCCGATTTGAAGCGGCTTGCTTTTGGTCGCACGCGTGATAGGCACCTGGCGACGTCGGGGTACGATCCACCGAAGCAATGTCCATGTCCTTGAATAGCTACACGCGGGCCTGACGACAGCTTGACCATCAAGGACTAATTAGCCACCACGGACAGTACTGCGTTCGGGAGAACCATCACATCAATATGGAGGCAATTTACACCGAGCTCACTGAGCGGGCAATCAAGCTACTGGAGAAGAATGCCTCTGGGCGACACGACAAGAGCGTGTCTCAGCAATTGCAGAAACGTTCCTCCCTCATAATCATCGCCGGCCCGCCAGGCTCGGGCAAGTCTACCATCGCCGACCTAGTCGCCGCCCGTCTCAACAAGCTCATTCCTCCTGTCAACAGCATACGCAGCACACAAACAAATCGTCAGTCCATCACTCTTGTCCCTACTGCAGTAGTGGTGCGCATGGACGGATACCACTACACTCGTGCACATCTGAGCACGTTTCCCAATGCCGATGAGGCCCACGCAAGGCGCGGAGCGGCATGGACATTCGACGCCGAGGGTGTGCTCCGACTAGTTCGGCGACTCAGCCAGCTCAGGGATACAAATGTCGACAGCAATTTCGCCGACATCTCGATCCCAACATTCGACCATGCAACCAAAGACCCCATCGCTGACGGCGAGGTAGTTCTGGCGGGCACGCCCATTATTATCCTGGAGGGTAACTGGCTGCTCTACGACGCGGAGCCCTGGAGGCAGCTCAGCACCCTGGTCGACGAAGCCTGGTTTGTGGATGTGGACGCCAACACGGCGCGGAGGCGAATCGCGCAGCGGCATCTGCAGAGCGGTATCGAGACATCGATCGAGGCGGCACTCGTTCGTACCGATAGTAATGACTTGCCAAACGGCGACGAAGTGAGGAGGAAGCTGATTGCGCCAGCTGTGACGGTGTGGAGCGTGGACGAGCAACACTGAGATGTTTCACTGGAGGGGGCCATATGCTGCAAGTATACAATGTTCTATCATCCAGAATGTGCAATCGTGTCTTAGTGTCGTGTTCCCAATGCGGGTTACCTGTGGAGAACTCCCCTCCATCACGGGCCGGGATGCTCAGTCCGGAAGATGTCAGCCAGTGGTGCTTGATCAAACACGCCGAGTGTCGTTTGGTCGATCAACATGCGAAGCGTGTGGTCTGCAGCAAAGTCTCCAAAGCCAAGGTGGAACTCGTCGGCAGCGCCAAAGTCGAGATGAGAAAATGGTCCTGGAGGAGAAGGCGACGGCACGAAAACCGCCTCGCTCGGTACAGGTCCCAGCATGTTCGATAGATGCTTGTTGTTTGGTGAATGCTGCATAGGCAATTGCTGACCAGTCATTTGGCCTTGAGTCGACGAATAGCGAATATGATTAAGCAGTTCATGAACGCGCTCGAGCAGCTCTTGGCATCGTTTGGCAGAAATGTTATTCGGCCCGAGTGTGGCAAGACAATTCCGTGCCGTGGTGATACTAATCTCCAAAGCTCCATGATCCCCACCAATCGAATTTGGCGAGTCAAAGCTTTGGTGTTGGCCAGGCGTGGGGACATCACCCCGAATCAGACCTGTCTCAAGAACAAGGGCAGCCTGGAACAAAAAGTATGTGGCGTACCAGGTGACGCCTAGATGCAAAACCTCGGGGTGTCTTGCGCAGAAAGACGCAATGTCGTGTATGGTCTGCATCGCAACGTTGCGGCATCGCGTCTCGGCGTCGATCTTGTGTGCGAGGAATCCATGTCTAGGCTTGCTGCCGCGCCATAGCAGAATCCGTAAATTCTGCTCTTTCCACAGGACGACCGAGCGCGGGCCAAGAAACCAGGAAGGCACTTCTGGCGAGGTGAAGTAGTCGGGGAGGCTTTGGCGCCACTGCTGTAGCTGGAGTTCCATGGCTTCAGCGACCTGATATTCGATCTTAGTACCGGCTGTTTTAGCTTGCAGGAATTCCGTGTAAATGGCGTTGGACATTTTGGCCAGCGGCGCCTGTGCAATGAGCGCGGAGTATGTGGTTGGCACCGAGACGACCTGGGGTATCGATGTGGACAATGCGATTTCCTATACCCATCGGTCAGATTCACGTAAACTAGCATCAAAAGAGCGCGACCTACCCTATCGTCAATATTCTGAGGTAGTCGACAGTCCACGAATCCTTCGTACATTGAGGGCGGACGACCAGTGGTGATATTGAAGCCGCAGTCGAAACAAAACAGGACCCAGAATAGCTGACGACGGCGCTCTTGCAGCAAGTCGTTGCGAGCTTCAGGCGGCTCACGGTGAAGTCCCAGGCCCAGAGCCATGCGGTGTGCAATCCCGACAAAGTTGTAACCAGTATTAGGTCGGTCATTTTTCTGGAGATAGTTGCCCATCAAGAGGAATGCTTGAACAGTCGTCATGCTGCCCGATTCGAGCACCTGAATGGTAAGTCGGGCCCGTGCTGCTGAGTAGTAAGGGGACAAGTCGCCCGACTCGTTAGTCATGGAGATCCAGTGGCCAATGGCCAACACCATATAGTGGAGGACGTGCCATGTCGCGGTTGGTGGCAGTTTGTGCTTGCCGACGAGCTGATCGCGGAACGTTTCCTCATGCAGAATCGGGTATGACGAATTGTAGTAGAGAAAGTAAGCGTCAACAAGGCGGTTCTGGAACGTGGGAGACGCAAGCAGGTCTCGAGAGAGGCGGGCGGGAACAGCCTGGTCCCCGGGCTGTCTCGACGACGACGGGGATGGCGCCTGCGGAGGAGGGAGGAAGGGTGCAATGTCCTTGATGAGATCGGAGCCTGAGCTGCTTCCTAGATAGCCAGAATTGCCAGTTGGAAAGAGGGCCATGCCATCTTCTCTAGATGCAGGGGATGTGCCATCGTGGTCGATGGCTGGTGAGTCGGGGCCCTCGCGCCACTCGAAGCCATGTCTCTGCTCCCTCCACGGCTCCCACGGGTCAGTTTCTCTTGATGGACGGGCGGCGTCGGAGCCGGAGATGTTGCCGGCGGCGGTGGTTGTGGTTGGAGGGGTGGAGGCAGCTGCTGACGCCGACGCTCCTCCCTCTCCTCCATAGGGGACCCCATGCGGAGTAGGCGTCCCAGCGGCAGGGAGATGGAGGAGGGCGGCATCGAGATCGATGCCCGGCTGGAGGGTGCGGACGAGGCGGCGGAGGCGGAGAACCTCGGTCTGGGCGGCGCTGAGGTTGTCTCGGGTGAGGGCGGTCCGACGCGGGGGCTCCTGGAAGCTGCAGGGCTTGCCGGCGCGGGCGCAGTAGGCGCAGGGCTCTCCGGCGATGCTGCTGCGGGCACAGCGGCTCTTGCGCTTCTGGCAGTTGACACAGGCGCGCGTGGCCAGGGCGGCCGCCAGATCGGCCTTGTTACGGTGGGCGGTCGTGTTCATCAAGAGAATCAAGACGAGGCAAGGGCGGTTGCATGTGGTTGATCAGCAGATGGCAAGACACGATACATCGGACGGCAGTGCTGCGAGCTTCGAGGCAGGTGCGAGCAGGAGTGCACAGTGCCGCACGCGGTCTTCACGGTGCAGGACGCCCAGACTCTCCGCTCGGAGTTGCCCAAGGCGGTCTGGTCTGGTCGCAGACGCTCTTGCACCTCGACATCCATCGCCTTTACCTTTACGTTAATTAGTCAGTAATGCAATCCTCGGCCAAGCCACGCCCGTGGCTGCAACCAAGCCGCTAGCCTGTTGCGACCCGTGACGGCCTTCGCAGCTGGGCAGCAGCACGATCGGTGCACAGTCGGCCGACTCCAACTCCGCTAGGCCGTTCCAAGCCAGAGTTCCTCTACCCCGGGTTCTCTCCACATCCCCAACTCCTGTTCCAGGCCCTGCGCCAGCCGCCTGGGGAAAAACATGGCAAACATGGCAGACATGGGAACCCTGTTCAGCCATCGAGAACGGAGCACTGCCTGATGGCTCATTACACCGTCGGCTGCTTGGCCGCGACACATCGTACTCTTGTATATAAACATTCCTCGATCCCCTCGGGTTCAACATCGCCCTACCTGAACACCAACAACAGGGATTTCCCATCTCCAACCACACCTCTCTCCTCGATCACGGCACGATCACCACCAAAATGGAGACCAAGGACTCTGTCCAGCCTGCCGTCGAGCACCATTCGCCACCCAACAATGCACACGGTGTCGGCAACGTCGACCATGGCGAGGTCCTCGAGACCAGGTTTGCCGGTACGTAGCCAAAGAGCAACAAGTCCCAAGGTTGACCCAAGCCACACCCGACATCACCGCTGACTTAGCTTCTCAAACAACAGGACTGTCCCGCTGGGCCTCGGTCCGCACCTTCTGGAAGGCCATTCTCTTCTGCATGATCCTCAACTGGGCTGCCCTGAACGATGGTGTAAGTCGCAACAAACGACGTGGTTTCACGATGCAAAGCCGACCGACTGACATTGGCGTGGCCTGAAGTTCCAACAACAAGTTCCCGGCAATGTCATCCCCCTACCCGCCTTTGTCAACACCATGGCCGATATTGTCGACAAGAACGGAAATCCAGCCGTCAGCGCAAGGACCGTCTCCCTCTGGCAGGGTCTCGCCGAGATGACCAAGACCTTGGGCATGTTTGCTGGTGGCTGGGTCGCCGACCGCATTGGTCGCAAGTACGCCATGGTTGCCTCCATAGTTGTCCTGCTCGGCGGCTCCTCTGCCGAGATCGCCGCCCACAGCTGGCAGACTTGGCTGGTTGGTGCCATGATCATCCGCCTCGGCGTTGGTCTCGCCCAGGCTATCCTGGTCATCTACATTTCCGAATTAGCTCCTCACCAGATCCGCGGTTTCATGATTGGTGCCTACCAGCTCTCGTTGGCCATGGGCCAGCTCATCTGCGCTCTCGCCGCACAGGCCGTCTTGACCACCCGCCCAACTGAGTGGAGGCCCCTCATCGCCACCGAATTCCTCTTCAGCGGCATCCTCGCCATCATCATCTGGTTCGTGCCCGAGTCGCACCTCTACTATGCCCGCAAGGGACAGCACGACAAGGCCAAGAAGTCCATGGTCTCCCTCTACGGCTACGCTCCCGGCTACGACGTCGAGTACGAGTACCGCGTCATTCAGCACGGAATCGCCGCGGAGCAGGAGCTCAGTGGGAACTCCAGCAGCTTCCTCGAGATCTTCAAGGGCCTCAACCGGAAGCGCACTCTCGCGGGCTGCCTCGGCATCTGCAGCCAGTGGGCTGCTGGCGCTCCCATCGTCTTCTCCTACTCGACCTACTTCTTCGCCGTCGCCGGCCTCCAGGACCCCTTCCTCGTCACCATCGTCACCTTCGTCCTGCTCCTGGTGTCCATTTTCGGCGCTCTCATTGCCTGTGAGCACGTTGGTCGTCGCCCGCTCCTGATAGGTGGCTGCGCCCTGATGCTCGTCTTCAACGTCTGCCTCGCCACTACAGGTTTCTTCTCCGGTGCACCCTCGGAGAAGGCCGCCCTCGGCTTCCTCTTGCTCTGGGTCATCTGCTATGGCTGCTCCGCTGGCCCCATCGGTTTTGTTGCCGCTGGAGAAACCTCAACCCCTCGCCTCAGGGCCCAGACCACTTCTTTCAACCTAGGATGCTACGGTCTCGGATTGTAAGTCATCTACTGTACACACCACACGCTACTCGTTTCTTGCAAACTAACTCGTCATCTCCCCATAGCGTCGTCTTTCAGTGGACCATCTCCTTCATGATCAGCCCCGATGCTGCCAACCTCGGTGTCAAGGCCGTCTATGTCTGGGCTGGTCTTCTACTGCCCTTCACCGTTCTTCTGTACATGTACTACCCCGAGGTCAGTAGCATTTTTTTCTCGTCCTTTTATCCGCCGTCAAGCGGTCAGCTAACCCAACAACTTGTTAATTACAGACATTCGGTCGCACCTACTGGGAGCTTGACGAGCTCTACGAGCGCAAAATCCCCGCCTGGAAATTCAAGAGCACCCCGACCTTTGCCGAGAGCAGCGGTGCCAAAAGCAGGTCTGCTGCTGGCGGCGTCAAAAGCGAGGCGGCCTAGTCTGGGCGACGAACACAGCCAGGTGCAATTCACTTTGCACACAAAATTGATAGATCTGTGTTTGGTCTCGATGAGAAACTCGTAACAGTGGACTTCTCGTAGCCGTTACACTTTTCTAGCTGTCAGAAACTTAATTTATTGGGCTGCGGCCTTTTTCGCTTCAGTCACATAATCGTTTGTCGCAAAGTCACGCGATGAAAGTCTTCGGAGTACACTTTAGGGGAGCAGAAATTAATTGTTTGTGAACTCGCCGCGTGTTAACCATTGCTAAACTACGTGTATCGCTAAAATGCGGACTGTGGGCTTGGAATGATATTGTACTAGTACGGGCTTATTTTTAGCCACCTTCATCTAGTAACTAAATTTCGACATTCGTTTAATTCGGAGCTGCACGTTTCGTGATGAGCCCCCAGGCTTCTTACCCAGGCGGTCGGATCAGCGCAGGGTATGTTCCTGGCACTCTACGATCGTCAGCGTCATTTCAGCATAGGCATAAATCATAACTGGGAAGTGAAGCTGGGAATATTGAGTTACTATGTGCTATGGAAAGAAAGTTCTTGGAAGGCAACAAAAGTAAGGACGAGTACTGCACCGATTGGAGAGCCGCAGCAGCGACAGAGCCTGTGTTAACCTCAAGGATATACTAAAGGGATGAGTAGGAAAATTGCCCCGAGCAGGTCAGTCACAAGGGGAGACTATCCCAAAGTTCCAGACAAGTGCGAGTTTTACTTCCGCTCTCGATGAACCCTCTGCGAACATTATATTTGTGTTTTCAGGACGGTTTGTCCACTGGAAGATAAAATCCTCACATAATTCATCTCATGTGTTTACATTTGATTAGTTATTTCGTTCAATTTACCCTACGCGTTTGATCTTTCTCGTTTACGGAACACCAGAGTGCCTCTTAAGATCAGATATCATCAGACAAAAACTTCTGTTGTGTGCTTCATTTGTCTACCCTAAGAACATGACAAGAATCAATAGACTAGGCGGCCGTGTCCGAGGCATTCTGCCACCGGGTACGGCAACCAGACAATTACCGGGATATTACAGTGGCCTAGTGCCCACTTGACCCGAACATTATGATCTCGAGCTAGCTTGTGGAAATCGAGGAAGGCCCATTGAACCGAGATGGTTCCCATAGCCTGATGACCCTAGATAGCGCCCGTGTTGTCTAGGCATATCCATATCCTTGGTCTTTCATCAATAAGCTCGCTGAGCCAACAAGTCATGATTTAATGCCATCATCTGGGAGAATAATTCTTCCATTGACTCGTTGTGTTGTATGATCGCACCTTTTGAGAGGCGCGAATTCATCGCCGAAACTCTAGCCGTAAGCGCGCCAATGGCTTTTACCTTCCACTATCTTCGGGACTAGTAATATGCTCTGGTATCACACGGTAGGTGACCGTGCAATGTGATCAAGGCATGGAGTCGAGCTTTAGTTCCTCGCAGAGTTCTTGGCCATGTATCGGTTGAAAATAATGTTTGAACGTCTGGGACGACTGCCAGCTCAGATAGGTCACTGTACCTGCTTTTATGTTAAGGATATCCATATAAGACATAAGATTCTCGTATTGTAGACGCCATTCCCTGTCGCTCGACGGGAATCGCATAAAAATTATGCCGTGCATGGTCTCAGACCAGCCCTAATTGATCCGCGCTCGGCGAGCCCTTTGTTATTTCCTCACTAGGGCTGACCGCTGTACACCCCGAATGAGGAGTCTGTCTGGGTTCACCCCAAAGCAGGCTGTGCTTCCACGATCTGCTGCTCCCAAGCTTTCCTACCATGCCACTTCCCTAGCCCACAACCCTCGTACAGCTCCATGACCTCCGCATTCGACAGCTCCGTCCCAATCAGCACAATGACAGAGAATGTCGTCACATTCAATGAGAACAATTCCACTTTATTCCCAGCCTGCTTGAAGAAGTCGCCCAGTTTAGCAACGTACGAGGTGACGCCACCTGCCTCCATGTAGGCGTCGCGACGGACCAAGAATGTATCGTGATGCAGAGAGGCCCACGAGTTGTGCCAGTACACATCAATCGTGGGCGGGCCGGAGCGGCAGGCGTCACCGGCGGTGACTTCGCGAATACGGCGCTCGGAAAAGTCGTTGTACTTGCCGTCGACGATGGGGTAGCCTGTCGTTGTCCTAATGGGAGGATAATCATTGTCAGCGGTCTTTGGCGATGGTGAATGCGTGCGAAATGTATATGTTTGACTGGATTTAAAAGGGGGAAGTTAATTACCATGGCTGGTTGATCGGCCTCGCGAGAGATTCCCGCATTTCTTTTGGCAGCTCCTCGGGGATGTGAAATGGATTGGTCCTGAGGCGATCCCGATCGGTCGCCATTGTATCTCAATGTCTTCGCTTTAGAGTACCACGGTTCGTCGAAGGTTACGTTGACTGAAGCGAAGACGACTGATGCAAAGTGCCAGTAGGTGGTGCCGCGAGGGCGAGGAGAAAGGGGAACGGGCCAAGTCATGTTAGATGCATCAGGAGATAAGCGCGCTTCTTGCAATGCTCAGCTAACAACTGCATCTTGAGGTCACAATAAATGCGGATCCGTTGGAGGGCGCAATGTCCGTTGTTGCCAACCGCATGGATCCTAGCATTCATACATGACTAGGGGGTCGCCAATATGGCTGGTGTCTGTGTGATACATGCTAGGCTCACCAATGGGACTATCCGCACGACTTGAAATGTTACAGACGCAGTTGGTAGTCTTGATGGCTGCAGCATTCTGTCGAGCATGATTCCTACCTCCCTAATTAGGTGAAAAAGTACTTTGCGTGCATCGTACGACTTGGGGGCCAACGACTTCTCGTGAGGTTGAACCAACAGCAGGTGGGCGGTGACTTCCCCCCTTGGGACATATTGATCAACGCGGAACTCAGAGCTGTTGAGATTGGCATTTTTCTATAAAAGACGATTGTACTCCCGGTCTCTATTGTCCAAAATCCCTCTCCATCACTCAAGTCAAATTCACGCAGCTTACTACTTCCAAACAATCCCATACCCGCTTCGAAGACCAGACTCTTCAACTCACAAGAAGTCAAGTGTTCTGTCACAATGAAGGTACGCTCAACCTGTCTTGGCTCTTCCCGTCTTGATGAACCACTGCTGACAACACCGAAAAGACAACCACCGACATAACTTCTATCCTCGCTCTCCTGCTGGCCATGTCGCCCCTGGGCTAGGCTGCACCTGCGGAGCCAACCAGTATCGCGGCTCGACAGTTTGGTGTACACGGATACATCTACTACTGTAGCAACACGGCTATTGAGAACACATGCAGACGGGATTGGGGCGCTCGCTGCCACCAGCGTGTCGGCTACATCATCTCCAACAACACTCCGCTTTGCGGGGAGCTAAACTGCGACTGCGAGGCAATCATCGTCTGCGAGATCTGCAAGGGGGAGGGGGACGAAGCCAAGGGCGCTTAAGCAGATGACAGCGCTGTGGTATGACGACCCAACCAACAGGTCGCAGAATCGGGCTATGGACAAGGGCAGATTCAGCACGTGGGTCGGACACCTCCTATTTCTTATGTAAGCAAGCCGGGGGCACCCTAGGATCAGGAACGAAGGTTGGCACCAACCTTCGCACGTGATCTAGGTGCAACCCCAAATGGATATGCCCCGTGTTTGAACGAAGTGAAAACTAAGGGCCCGATAAATGCCGCGGCAAGGTGATTGGTGGCAGACCTGGAATTGGACAGCCCAGACCTGCATAACAACTCCACCGGGAAATGGACAACGCCAAGATCTTGCTGCAGTCAGTGCGGCTGGGATGGTGTGAAGCATTGCGGCTGCTGGTTGGTCCTCGTTGAGGCAGGCTCTGCCCGTTCCAAGGCAGTGAGGCTTGCGACCCCTGAGCGTGGTCTGGTCAGCAGCCGTGCCATCGACATTCGCACCAACAGCTGTTTTTGCTCATCCAAGTATAATAAGACGCAGTTCTCCTCCCACAACAACCGTTCGATCAAATCCTCATTCGCATCATCATCTTCAACACCATCAATAGTCTCTGACTTTGGCCTCGTCTGACGCGACACGGGTCTTCATGATGCCGCCTCGTAATTTGTACCAGGGGGCAGCCACGAGCGATTTATGGCAGCAATACGAGCCACTCATTCGCCAATTGTACTTGGAGCAAAACCTCACGCTTGAGCAACTCCAGGAAGTGCTCGAGAGGGATCATTCATTTCCACCGACGCCGTAAGACCACTCCCAATGATCTGCGACTCTCAAGAGACACTAATCTAACAGGCCTTTACGTGTAGCCTGTCAACATACGAATGCAAGGTGCGAGACGTGCTTCAGCTCCGAAAGAAGCTCAAGAAAGCCGACTGGCCAATCATCTATGAGCACTGGCGCAGGCTGGGAGGCAAACGCACCCATCCAGAAGTCTACTTCCATGGTCGCCACATCCCGTGGACAAAAGCATGGAAGGAGATCCGACGTTCTGACCTTGAATCCATCGCTTCTGGTCAGTCTGAACTACCCTTGAGAACCTTTAATATGTCGGACTAATAGGCAAGAATAGGCCCTGTTCCAGCATTGCCAGCCGGCATCGAACTGAAACTCCCGAATGCCACCAAATGCCACAAAGCGCTTCCGCAGCTACGCTCCCATGCCTCAAACCATGCGGCAAACTCTCGGCATATTCCAAACATTGCACCTCTCTCACTGGGCCTCAGTGTCAACTTTCCTACACGATCACAAGCAAGTAGCCCTAGCTTAAGCTTAGAGGTCTCAAATGCAGTTGCGACCCGAAATCAGCATGGTTCGTTGCTTCTTAGCCCCTTCCAGTAAGATCCTGTTCAGTACACGTACTAACATTTACGTACAGAATTTCCTTCAGCAAGGTTACCTACAGTATCACCCACTTGGGAGACGATGGGAATCTCACCGGCCCTCTTGCACCAAATCGATTTGTCAGAGGTTGACCTGGGAGTGATGTGGGATCAGCTTTGCATTGAGCATCTACCCTTTTTCAAGTGGCTCAGTGACGCTCAGAGTAAGTCGCGATCACATTCGCTTGTCGATTGCCATTCGCTAACATGTATTGAAGTATACTTGAGCGCCAAGACCCATACTCCCGGCGAGCCCAGCATTCAGCGGATATGCAGCAGAAGCCCTACACAATCTTCGGTCACCCTCGAGCGTCAGCGGGACAACCTTGAGGCACTTCCCAAAATTTTCTCAGCATACATCGAAACGCTATTTCCACAAAATACACTCTCAGCCAAGTTCGACATCTTCTTTTACATCTCTGTGGCCATCTTCAGGTTCTCCGACAGCGTCACAGATCTTGAGGGCGCGGCCTTATTCCGTATCATCATGGAAGAAACCTCAAGGGCATTCATCATGCTACTGTTGGGTTCTAATCACTTGTCCATCCGGGCTTTCTGGGAAAAAATGTTCGAGCTATCTTCAGAGCTTGAAGATTCAGCATCATTTCACATGTTGGTTATTGCCGGCAAACGACACAAGTCATGGATGCTTGTGGATTACAACCTACTCGGAACGTGTGCTGAGCTCGGGTTGTTCGACTTACTGGAATTATTACTCCCTCTATCCGACATTTCCTTCCAGGGTGACACAGCTGACCGGATGGCTCGAGCTGCATGGCACGCGGTGCGCGCAAACAGAATGGATTGCGCACGGCTTCTCATGCAACAATTCGACATCAACCGCACTTTCGGTGACCAATATTTCAAGAAGCAATCCATTTTCGAAGAGTGTCTATTTATTACGTGTAGCTCTGACTCCTCATCTTTCATGGATCTTATCAGTCTATGTTTAGAGTCTGGGGCTGACGTCGACGCGCCTTCCATGCAGAGTTTGGTTCAACTGGAGATTGAGCTCAGGAATTTGGCATACAATTATGATTGGAGTCTGGGGCGTCTTAGGAAAGATTTCCAAACAGCAATTTTGTGGCCATCGTCGGTGCTCGACAGGGTTTCTCTCCAAATACCGTGGCTGTACGAGCAGCTCGCCCCCCATAGTCGCCGCCTAACAAGCGAAGTGACCCGAAGCAGCTTGTTCAATGCTGCAAGGCACGGAATCACCAGTCTAACATCATTATTTGAGTCGAAGCCCATGGTTCTACCGTTGACGCAGCCGAACATGCTGGAGACCGTGCTTGTCGAGATAGCATTGCGCATATTACCGCTGGACCACGAAGTCTTAAGTGCAATACTTCGGTCCATGCCGAAATGTTGGTCACTCCCATATTGGATGCATTCCAAGCTCTGGGCTCAGATTGTTCACTTAAAAAAAGGAATTGAGACCCGTACACCCATGAAGTTACTAAAACTCCTTATGGAGCGTGGAATGTACTTCGGTTGTGATCACATTTTCCAAGTGGTAAAGTCGGGCAATGTCACGCTGTTGGAGGTGATGCATCGTCTTGGAGCCGACTTCCCAAAATTCGGTACAGAGGGTCTAGCCCATGCTGTGGCCATTAGCAATCACACCATTGTTGCGTGGTTCATCGAACATGGAGTCAACATCAACGATATGATAAAATTACCCACCGGCCGCGATCTGCAGACAGTTTTGTACTACGCCATAACTTCATGTTATCTGGCAAATCGAATTTCCCCATCTTCAATCCGGCTTTCCGAGATCCGGCTTTCCGAGATCATCGGCTACATGACAAGATACGGCGCAACTTTGACGAACGCTCAATGCGACCCCAGAGGGCATAAATTCCTCGTTGCCTGGGTCGAAATGCGCTTTGAAAACAAGAACACCGATCTCAATATCGCCGCAGAGGTCGACGAGCTTTTGAAAGCAGGCATCACAATTGATCAAGACGAGTTTCCTCGCTTGTTGGATGCATGCATCTGCAACTTGGACGGCAATCTGACATCATCTCGTGATTTCGTGCTGCAGCACCTTCTCAAGCGAGGTCCGCCGGTCATCAATGCCAGCCATATTCTCGCATCCCTGATTCGTATGAACGGGAATTCGCATCTGGTTGAGCACTTCTTGAAAGACCCGAGCAATGTATGGACGCCAGATTTTCAACCATGGGATAAAGACAATCCAACGAATGCTGCAGCATTCAGTTGGAACACGTCGCTGTTTGAGCAAATTCTCAAGGCTCATCCACCCCTGGAGTCACATCGGAAGGGCGTTCTGGATGCCGCGCTCAATTTTGCTTGCCAGGGAAATGCATTCGATTCGAAGGAGCGAAGGCAACGCGCAGTGGCTGTCCAGATGCTCATTGGATGTGGTGCTGATCCCAATGCGTTCAAAGTTCAGAAGATCCCAACTGCTTTGAACCATGCAGTTCGCTGCGGAGATTTCAATCTAATCCTGTTCTTGCTGGGCCGGGGCGCCTTACCGAATCTACTGTGTGGCCACAAGGCCGGCTCGCCATTGGACATTGCCGCAGCACATGGCCGATTAGATGTCGTCCAGTTATTACTGAACGTGGGCGGATTGAGCCGTGATCCTGGCGGGTCCGGTTACGATGGCGCCCTGACAGCCGCGAAAAGGAAAGGCCATGGAGCAGTCGTTGAGCTCCTGAAGCAACATATTCAGCGGATTAGTAGTTGTGTCCCAGAAGACTTCTGATACATTTTCCTTTTCGAGTCATCTCAAATGCGATCTTGCAGCTGATCTAAATGTGTGTTGATTGAGCCTTATCAGTGATCGTGTATAGCTGGGTCGTTTTTAATTTTCAGATACTGGTACATCAACTTGCTTCCATGGTCATTGTTACCCCGTGCATCACGCACGATCTACAACCCAGGAGGGGTTGTAATAACTTATAGCCTTGCGGAACTCCGAATTTCACCGAGATCAGGACACGGTTATGTCTTATTATTGGCGGCTTGATAGTGTAGGGTAAGCACCCCGCCGTAAGCAGACATCCCCCTCTTGACTGGTCCTTGATCTGAAGATCATCAGCAGTCTTTCTTTTCACTAAACCACCCTCTTCCACACAGACTTCGCAATGGCTGCCACCGAGTCAATGCCCAACACGCAAGTGCAAGATGACCACCCCCTACCTCGATCATCTCCGCCATCCATAACGATCCGCCTAGCAACTTTCGCCGACATGCCCGCCATCGCGCACCTCTGCGCCGCTGCGCTCATGGATGACAGCCTTGTCGGGGAGACGATGCATTCGAATCGCGGCGCGCACCCGCACGACGTGAGCCTCTCATTCTTGCGCGGCCTGCGCGTCAAGCACTGGGAGTACAAGTGCGTCATCGAGATCGCCACCCTGCAGGCCGCGGAGGTGGAGATGCATATCGACCGGAGCGGAAAGAACATCAACGACGCGAGCAATGACGTGGTTGATGTGCTGAGCAAGGAAGACAGGGACAAGGTGAATGATGTCGGGCTCGTGACCGTCGCAGGTGGGAGGGAGGTTGTGGTCGGCGTTGTGCACTGGACGCGGTTCGGCAAGGATGAGAATGCGAGGGCGAGGCTGCCTGGGCAGTTTGATCCTCGTGGGTTGCTTTCATTTCTCTGATTTTCCTGTTCGTTTCATCCGGCTAACCACTCGTCTGCGTATTCAGGCAACCTCATGGCCCCCCTGACCCAGCGAGCCATGAATTTGCATGAGTTCATCTACCCCAACCGCGCCGCGGACCCGGTAAACTACGACATCGCAACTCGCTCGGCGCCGTACTGGCTATCTCTGTTCGCCTCCCCGCCGCGTTCCGAGTGCTGGTATCTCTCAAAGTGTGCCGTGCACCCGTACTTCCAGGGCCTCGGGATCGGCAAAAATATGGTGGCTATCGGGACTGCCCGGGCGAGCAGGGAGGGCGTGTGTGCGGCGCTGACGAGCGCGCTGGGCAAGGACGGGTTTTACCAGAACGCGTGCGGGTTTCAGGAGCAGTACGGCGATATGTGTGCCGGCGAGGGGAACCCGATGGGGTTGCTGAGTGGGAGAGGCGGCAAGGTGTATTGGTTCTGGCCGGAAGGGGTGGTGAGGCCGGAGCAGGAGGAAGAGTGATTGCAGAGGAGTACGTGCTAGTTTGGAGATTTTTCGAACACGTTTAATCCGAGCCCTTTTCAAACTCGACAGGACCACGCCACACGCCAAAAGATGGTTCCATGGTGGCATTCTGGAACTTGGGGGCCAGGGCTTTCGGTGTTGAGCCGAGGAGGGGCCCGATTGCGGACCAGTCTTGCGAGCACTAGACAGCTTTGGGCATGGAAACGCCGCTAGGGCACGCGGAGGTGTGGAGGTGTGGAGAAGTGTGCGGGGGAAGCAGTGGAGAAACACACAAGGTGCCCTCTGCTCTCAGCCAAAGAACCAACTGGACAGTCAGCGTCAGCGTGTATTACGGCTTATTTTCTCACCTAGGCAGCAAGGGAAGCCTGAGGAGGCGACAAGGAATCAAAACCTGAAGCTTGAATATTGTTTGTCTGACCGTTGGGCTGGCGTGGACTGCAAACTGGCCGAACAGAACGGCTCCAGCAATCGGGCTATGATGCTCCTTGTAACAAATGCCATCAAGTAGAGAATAAGCGAGCCCATGTCCCGGGAGCCTCAAGACAGCCGAGCCCGGGATCCCTGCTGTAGTCTGCGCCAGTCACACGAGATCAGCCCGAGGCGCATGCCATCATGATGGTGATTGGTGTGTGCGGAGCACAAGTTGGAGATGATGATCCAAGTCTCCACATGTGGTCGCCAGCCGTGCGAAAAGCATACTGCGAAGTCTGTCACAGCCATCTGGGCCGAGGCTGCCCGTTTCCACTGTCCTGCCGCTTTGCTTTCTCTCCAACTAGCCCGCGGAATGCGGGTGGAACTGTGGTCCGTAGTGCCAAGAATAAAGACAGCTCAAAAACCCTGATCTTACGACCCATGCCCGTAGCCGTCGACTCCATCTCTCTCTCCACCACGTCCATTACCAGAGCACGGCCAATACCTGCCATGGCTCCTGTCTCTGAGGCCACAGGCCTGCCTCATCACGCCGTTACTCTTCCGACCCACGTCACAGACGACTCCTACTTCACCTCTACCCAGTGGACCGTCTGGTACGCCCTGCTCGACGCCGTCATCCCCTCCATCGTCCCAGGCGACCCCAGCGCATCCTCGCCTGCCCAGAACGAGTACCGCATCCCCAAGGCAGAGTTCGACTCGTACTATGACGGCCTCTGTCGCAAGGTCAAGCAGCCGCCCAGCCGCGATGACTTTGAAAAGGTCCTCCGCGAGCGGCCCTCGGACAACAAGCGCTTCAAGCAGAACATGGTCCGCACCCTGGGCGTGCTGCCCAAGACCTCTATCGGTCAGATCGGGCCCATCCTGAACCTTCTTGCGTATGTGTACACAGACCTGCGTTGCCAAGCACCTTTTCTAACAACCTCATAGCACTCGATGGCTCAGCTACCCCCTCACCGGCTACTTCCAGCCCTTCCAAGAGCTCCCCATCGCCGCCCGCGAGTCCATCATCCAGTCCTGGCACACGGCCCGCATCCCCGCCTTCCGTGCCTTTGCAAAGTCCTTCAGCATGCTCGCCCAGCGCGCCTGGGTTATGACGAGCCCCCTCTTCACCAACCTCATCGGCTGGTCCGACGTGCCCACTAACTACGCCTCCGCTCCGTCCCCGCCACAATACACTTTCCGACAGTTCACCACCGGCTCGGGGCCGGAAACCATCGAGACTGACGTCGTCGTCGTGGGCTCGGGCTGCGGCGGCGGCGTGTGCGCCCGCAATCTCGCCGAGGCCGGGTACAAGGTGCTTGTCGTGGAAAAGGGCTACCACTACGCGCCGCACATGCTGCCCATGAGCCCCGAGGTCGGCGAGTGGAACCTCTTTGAAGAGCACGGCCTGCTGTCCACGGCCGACGGCGCCATGACGGTCCTCGCGGGCGCGACATGGGGCGGCGGTGGCACCGTCAACTGGGGCGTCTCCCTCAAGACGCCCGACTACGTGCGCGAGGAGTGGGCAAAAAAGGCTGGGCTCCCGTTCTTCACCACAACATCATTCCAGGAGAATCTCGACCGCGTGTGCGATGCCATGGGCGTCGGCGAAGCCGCGGTCCGCCAGAACCACCGCGGCCAGTGCCTGCTCGACGGGTGCGAGAAGCTCGGGTACAAGGCCAAAGTCACGCCGCACAACTCGGGCGGGAAGGACCACCACTGCGGGCACTGCCACCTGGGCTGCGGGTCGTCGGGCAAGCAGGGGCCCGCCGTGAGCTGGCTCCCCGCGGCGGCGCGGGCGGGCGCCGAGTTCGTCGAGGGCTTCACGGTGGACAAGGTGACGTTTGACGACTTCGCGTCGGGGAAAAAGGCCACGGGGGTCGTGGGGCGGTGGGTTTCGCGCGACCGGGACGGCGGGCTGAACGGGCCCCTGAGCGGGCGGACGACACGGGACGTGGTGATCAAGGCCAAGAGGGTCGTCGTCTCGGCCGGCACACTCTGGAGCCCCGTGATCCTGCGCAAGAGCGGGCTCGCGAACCCGCAGATCGGGCGGAACCTGCACATGCACCCGGTCAACGCGATGAGCGGGTTCTGGCGGGACGAGGCGGACCCCTGGGAGGGCTGCGCCATCAGCAGCGTGTGCACCGAGTTTGAGAACCTCGACGGCGAGGGCCACGGGACTAAACTTGAGCCTCTGTGCATGATTGTGAGTTACCGACTGACCTAACCCTTTTGTTTAGGTAATTGTCGCTAACAAGTTCTTCCTTTGAACGACTAGCCTTTTCTCGCCCTCGCAAACTTCTCCTGGCGCTCCGGCATCGACTACAAGCTCGCCGCCCTGCGGTACCGGCACATGGGCACGTTCTTCTCCATGCCGCGCGACCGCGACACGGGCGTCGTCACCGTCGACCCGGCCACGGGGAAGCCCCGGGTCGATTACGCCCCGAGCGCGTTCGACCGCGCGCACGGGATGGAGGGGCTCGTTGCGCTCGCGCGCGTCCTGTACGCCGCGGGGGCCTACGAGATCCGCGCGACCCTGGCGCCCGTGGAGCCTTTTGTCCGCCGCCGCGGGGGGGAGGGTGGCGATGGTGATGCGGATGAGCAAGGCGACAGCGAGAGGTTTGAAAAGTGGCTCGCTGTGCTTAGGAGGGAGGGCAACCCGACGACGAGCGCGTGGGGTAGCGCGCACCAGATGGGCTCGTGCCGGATGAGCAAGAGCGCCGAGGAGGGCGTTGTCGACGGCAAGGGCAAGGTGTGGGGGTTCGAGGGGCTGTATGTCGCCGACGCGAGCGTGTTCCCTAGCGCGAGCGGCGTGAACCCGATGGTGACCAACATGGCCATTTCTGATCATATTTCGAGGGGGATCGTGGCGGATATGAAGGCGCTGGGGATCTAGTGGGTTGGATGATGTGGCTTTGGGTGTAACAGCAGGCATTTGAACCAGTATTGAAGCTTATGGCGGAGTGTCGTCTTGTTTAATCACTTATGTCCCCCATCCCTAATGGGACAACACACCGCGTGCAAATCCTCTAGTATTTTGCCTAGAAATGCTTTAAGCTGAGATATTTATAAGTGATGTACATCTATATCACACTCGATCCCCCGCACGATACACGGCCAACCTAAACACGCTGCTCGTAATCCTCCACCAGCTCTCTCAGTGCGCCCTCTACCCTCGGGCCCATAGTGTAGTGCGTGTCCTCTGGATACTCGGTGAGCACGGCACCCGGCACCTTGTCCGCAAGATGCCTGATCGCCTCGATTGGGGCGTTGACGTCCTTAGCGCCGTGCCAGATGCGGACCGGTCCTTGGTACGCCACGCCCTCGAGCGGGAACCCCCAGGAAGGGTCTGTGAGCAGTTTGGTCTCGTGCACGGTTGCGGACGCGCCCTGCCGGAAGGGCTCGTCGAGGATGCGGAACAGGGTGCGTCGGCGGTCGGCCATGGGCCGCGGTGGCCTGTTGTTGCTATTGGCCCCGTCTGTTACGTTGTCGTCCACTAGAGCTCCTGCAGTGTCTTTGGCCGCCTGTGCCTGCTTCCTGTCTTGTGACTGCAGCCACTCCTCTGTCTTGCGGATCACGAACCTGGTCCCGCTCACCCAGCGCAACGAGCTCATCAGCCCATCGAGAAAGACGCGCAGCCCGGCTGGCCAGTACAACGCCATGAAGCGCATCACCCGTCGAGGGCGCGACATGTGATGTATTGTCCCGGTGACCCAAGGGGGGGCGGAGGCAAAGAGGCCGACAGCGCCCAGGGTGGAGCGCGGCATAGCGTGGGCGCAGGCCAGTGCATAAGGTCCGCCGCCGGAGAAGCCGGCCACGACGAAGCGGCGGATTTTCATGGCGTGTGCAAAGACGGCGATGTCGCTGGCGAAGTCTGGGATGGTGCGGCTGGTCTGCGGCGTAGAGAGGCCGAAGCCGGGCCTGTCGAGAGCGATGAGGCGGATATTGTTGCGGCGGGCGATGGCGTTTAGCGGCCCGCTCTCGAGGCGGGATGAGGGGAAGCCATGAAGAAGGAAGACTGGTGTGCCCGTCGGAGTGCCGTACTCGGCATATCCGAGGAGGCGGCCGGAGGGGAGGCGGAAGGTGGCATCTTTAGTGGTGGAGGCGAGGACCTGGAGGTTCTGGCGGGCTATGAGTGCTGTGGTGGCAGCGTTTAGGCCTAGGCGCATGGTGACAGCGTCGTCGCCGTCGCTGTTGTGGGAATGGGATGGAGAGGGAGTCAGACGTGCGGACGAGGAAGTGGTGAAGCAGGCCGAAGTGGAGCCCAGCTCGGCTCTTTCGGATAAGTGGGGCCGCGGAATCGTCCGGAGGACTGTCGGTGGCATCGGTAAGGAGTACGCAGTGCTGCTCACCCTGAGGAAGGTATTGTTGCTCAAGACAGAGTGGAATGAATAGCTTAGCAGTGCTGAGACAACTCGAAAGAGTCTTATATACACCAGCCTTGGGTGTGGTCACGATGCTTGACCCGGACAACCTGGAAGGCTTGGCCAAGCAATGTCCGTATTAGGAATGGTGGCTGTAGGCTGCAGACAGCCACGAGGGTGTGCTGAAATGTGCCTTCTGTTGCACCCACTGCTGCTTACAGCTTGGCCGAGCTCCTCGCCCGGCTCGCCTGCCATGAGAATCTTTCAAGGCGTCTTGAATTTTTTCACGCCACTGGGATCCTGGCAGCATTTCAGTTTAGGTAACCTCCTGGGCCGGGTCAAGGTTTTACCAGGTTCCCGAGATCGTGACGTGCATCGGTAGAGGAGGTTGCGAAGCCGTTTGCTAAGGCTCCGTACATATTATTATACGAGACAAGGAAACGGCCGGCGACCCATCCGCCGCCGCCAACGGCTTGATAGCGATTGTTCCAATTAGTGAGTGGAAGCCATGCCTCGACATCAATACGGTCGTCCTATCCAGGGTGGGTGTATGTCGCGGTGACGTTACAGAAGCTAGTGTTCTTCAGTTCTGTGGGCGGCTGGGTAGCGTGAAAGTCCCCGAGGCTCGCCTGTTTGACGTTAGTGAGCAGCTAGGCTGAGGTTGGCAAAGTTGTCGGAGACGCATGCGCTGGAGATCGCGGATGTAGGCATGATGGAGACTGGTAGGTGTTACGTAGTGCTGAAGTGTTGCGTAGTGCTGAAGTGTTACGTGGAGTTGTCTTTGGGGTGGTGGTGCCGCGAGCCAGCTAGAAAGGAACAATGAGGTCTAACGATGGACTTATAAACTAAGACTACCGGCAACGCATGGGCACGGAAGTTCATCTTATTTCGGGTACCGGCATACGAATGCCTGTTTGGTGCCAAAGGGGGACCGAGATACCCGGCATGGACGAGATACAAAGCTGGTGAACCTGCTCGTACAGGAAACGAAGGCTGCAGCGGTTGTGTGTAAGTTAGTTTTCGTGATGCTGAACGTGTAGGGCGTGACTCGTCGCCAGACTAGGGTGACGTGCACGCGCACACTCGTATAGCTCTCGTTCTGGAGCGCATGCGATTGGTTCAATCTTGTGGCACAGCGAAGACCCACAGACCTTTCGTGCCCTAAACGAGCAATCAAGTTGTCGCCATCGCCCGAGACTTGATTAGGTACGAGCAGCAACGACGGCGCGCCCCGCTCAACCGCATTTGACTCGACGCCATTGGCCAGTCGAGCATAAATCAACCATGCGGCAGGCATGTGCAGGGGCATTCACGTCTGCCTAACAGTCCCGTTGGGACACTCCGCCAGCTCTGAAACTCTGAAACCATGAGCTGTGCAAGTGGCGTAGTGTAGCGGGCTCTAGATGCAAGCCGACACACATCCGCACCGACACTCGACCCGAGGCGCAGCATATCTCTCCTATACATAAACACCTACAAAGCTTCAACCTCAACGACTTGTGCTCGTCAGAATTCATCACGGCTCGCACTCAACCTTTTACACCAATCTCCCATCCGCATCGTCTCGCTTCGTCTCGCTTCGTCTCGCATCATCTCGCTTCCGTCAACACAACATGGCTGAACTCCAGCCTTTCATGGGAGGATACTACCTCTGGACCTATCTTCCTAGCGTCCCGGCGGCCGTCGCCTTTGCCATCATCTTCGCGGGTTTTACCCTGGCTTACGCCTGGCGGTTGTGCCGCACACGCTTGTGGTTTACGTTACCAATGCTCATTGGCGGTTTGAGTATGTTTGATCGATTCCCTCCCTCCTCCCTCCCCTTTCTGGCTGTGCCTGTCTAAAGATCGAACACTTGCTTCGTCTCTTGCCGTCTCCATCTATCACCCACCATTCTAATACTCTTACTCTCTTAACAGTGGAAGTTGTCGGCTTCTCGGCACGCGTTGTGTGTCACAGCAACACAGGGAAACTGATTCCTTTCGTTATACAAAACGCGTTTATCCTCCTGCCCCCAGTACTATTTGCCGCCTCTATCTACATGGTCCTCGGGCGCGTCATCCTCTTCGTTCACGGAGAACGATATAGCCTCGTCCCAACAAAGTGGCTCACCAAGGCGTTTCTTGCCGGCGATTTCCTCTCCTTCATCGTCCAAGGCAACGCTGCTGGCCTGATGGCGACCGGCTCTAACGCTGTTCTGGGCCAGTGGATCGTCGTTGCCGGCCTTATCATCCAAATCGTCGTCTTTGGTTTCTTCGTTGTCACAGCGGCCATTTTCCACCGCCGCTACCAAAAGAGCTGCGTCAGCGCTGCCGGCCTCACCAAAGCCGGCTGGAAGGAGACCATGATGATGCTCTACACGGTGAGCACCCTCATCATGGTGCGAAGCCTCTTCCGCGTTGTCGAATATGTCCTAGGACCTGCCGGTTATCCGCTGATGAACGAGTGGACTCTCTACGTCTTTGACGCGAGTCTCATGGTCGTCGTCATGCTCGTCTACTATATCTATTGGCCTGGCCACATTGTGCAATCAAGTGACAGCCACGAGCAGGTTATGCTACATACAACGAGCGAACTCGACAGCCGTAAAGGGTTCACTACCATCTGAGGGATCAAGACTATCAGAGGCAGTTTACCTATTACGCAACGTCAAAACTCCTGCCCGGCTTTGCAGCACTCGGCAGTTGTAGGAAGGAGCATGTAGGGCACTCGGCCTTCGTTGTCTGATCAATTATTTTCGTTTATTCTGCGTGGCTTATAGATTTCTCTTAGTTTAGAATTGTGTAGAATTGTTCAGTAGACAACAAACGGTGTCTACGACCGCTGTGGACATGTCTAATGCTTTGAATTGTTATTGTAACGCATTGTAATTTTGTTACTACGAAACGGGTAATTGGGGACAAAGGATCAAAGAGCAAAACTAAGCAACGATGCGTATCTGAGATCTCGAGTATCAACTACGTACAAGATAATTCCAGTGCTATTCTTTTGAGATATACTTCTAACTCACAGTGAATTTATCCGTTGAACACGAGCATGGCTAAGGAGCAAAGCTACTCACTGGTTTGTTCTACCAAGCCGAGACGCAATCTATGCTCGCACACGCGAGCAAGCGTTGATTACAGACACCTCTTCGGCTGCCTCGATGGTGTCTGGTAAAGGATATTAGCAACTACTTATTACTTAGTTTAAGAACATCATTTATCCTACCGTCAAACAAGAAGATGGAAGTAAGTTCCAATATTGGTCACTTAAATAGCTGTCCCGAGCTGCCTTACGTGCAGGCAGCTTTGTGGTTCCACCTAATTGGCATCGCCAAGACAAGGCGGATCGTGCGCGCAGAGAGTTACATCGAGCACAACTGGACACAAATTTCGAACGCAACTGTACCACTTCTTTGGAAGGCTCTATTCACTGGATAACGATTCTGTGACGAACCGACGGGAATTGGTGTCCACTATAGAAGATTATTGAGACACAGTGAGGCGGGGTCGGCGGGCTCGGCCAGGACAAGCTCCGGCCAATACCCGAGGCCACTACTATTATATTTGCTCCGAGAAAGTAGGCCTCAACTTGGTAATGGCGGGCCTGTGGACAGGGTGATTGGAACCGGAGCATTTGCCCCGCGCAGAATTCCCAGCATGGAGTTCTATTAGTCGATGAAAGTTCGCCAAGGGCAGCACTCGCCGACCTCACGTCTTATCTCCGGAACGCTCAGTCGCGACTGCCATTCTTGGAGCGAACTACGTTGAGATGTCTTTGCCATTGAGAAGTCTGTTTCGCTCCTCATTGTATAAATATGTGTCCATTTACAGAGACAACACCAGCCTCCAGCCCACCACAACAGACTATACCATATCTCGCAAATAGACCCACAATCTCAATATCGAGCAAAAAGCCTCAGCTACACCACTCGAGAAAGAGGCCAGATCTGGCTGCCGTCTACGGTGGAGCGCCCCTCACGCGCCAGTATAGCGCTACCCACCGAAGACATGACACAGGACTGGGCCAGTCTGAGCCATGATCACGCCTACAAAAAATTCGACAATACAACCTGGATACCTGTCGATAACATTTCTGATCCAGCAACGGATATGCTTGGAACTGCAGGCCACGACTTCGTCATGGACCCTCGCCAACGGGCTACCCCCATATGCCATTATCACCACACAACCTGGCGCAATACTATGTCGTGGCCCCTGCTCAGCTCTTCAGTTCTGGCGACGTTGCCACTTTCTGCACACAATCGTGGCCTTACTCCCCATCTAGTCTAGGCGGTACATTTTCCAATGCTGACAGTAGCAAGTCTGCTTATATCACCCCGGGAGAATCTCCTTTCGCGTCTTCATCAGCAGCAAAATTGCTGGGCCATAATTAACAATAGCAACAACAGCACAACAGAGAATTGAGGGTGCTCGATCTAACCGGCAGAGCAGGGCCAGCGCTAGCTGCCTGACCTCGTTAGGAGCAACGACAACAACAGTAACGACAGTATCGACCACGAACAGTAATCGCAATGAATGCGAAAAGAAGCAGACTTAACAGGAGAAGAATACGGCTGCTGCTAGGAAATACCGGAACAAGAAGAATTGGAGCATTGACGAGCTGCAGGAGGCCGAACGTTGGCTATCAGAAAAGCACCACATGCTCAGCGCATATGTGGACGCCCTACGGAACGAGATCGAATCGTCCGGAGGACTGCCGGTGGCATCGGTAAGGAGTACGTAGTGCTGCTTACCCTGAAGAAGGTATTTTTGTATAAGATAGAGTTGAATGAATAGCTTAGAGGTACCGAGAGGATTGGAAGAGTCTTATATACACCAGCCTTGGATGTAGTCACGATGCTTGACCTGGACAACCTGGAAGGCTTGGCCAAACAATGCCCGTATTAGGAATAGTGGGCCATCAGGACTTCAAGTGCATTGATGCTAGAGCTAGAGTTCAATCCATACAGGTTGGACCCTTACATTGGGGGCCGGCAATGCACGTACACGTAGCAGCGGTGGGCAATTGTATTGCTTGGCATCTGCAGGCTGTACGCTGCAGGCTGCCACGAGGGTGAGCTGAAATGTGCCCTCTATTGCAAGTCACCTTTGCTCTCTCTCCCTCTCCCTTTTCCCTAGTTTCTCTCTGAGTCTACTCAATCCTCCAACAACATGCCGCTTCTATACACCGAGCTAGATCCAGGCCAGGCTCTGATCCGCGTGCTCAGAATCTGCCCACCCCCGCCCACGATGCACACCAAGGTCTCTCGTGCAGTCTTGACATCATCAAGCTCGACGAAAAGCCCAAGTTCATTGCCCTGAGCTACGTCTGGGGCGATTCCACAAAGACCAAGACAGTTCATGTCGACGGCGTCGCCGTAGAGGCAACCGAGAACCTGCACGATGCCCTGCTTTGGTACCGCCACTATCGCCCGCGCACACCCATCTGGGCTGATGCTATCTGCATTAACCAGGCAGACCTCGTCGAAAAAAGTCATCAAATCGGACAGATGAGCCGCGTTTATCAGGAGGCCTACCGCGTCGTCTGCTGGCTGGGCCCTTCGACACCACAGATGGATAAATACTCCGTTTGGGGCCTACGGCTCTCTCTAAACTTGGGAGATTCGAGCGCTGTCCGAGTATTGCGCAGTGCAGCATGGCGAGCTGCCTTCGTGGCCCGATCCTGCTTTCGAGGCCAATCAAGACTTGGCGGGGTCCTCGAGTCGCTGCAGATGGCTACCGGCCAGAACGAGTTTTCTCAGCTCAGCTACTTCCAGCGCGTGTGGACATTCCAAGAGTCCCTCCTCCCAAGACGACGTGCAAGATTTGTCCTTGGTGGCGCGCTCATCAAGTATACCCCGCGCAGGGTCAAGATGTTTTGCCTTCGGCCCAAGGACGTGCACACCGCTCGGGAGCTCTTGTGCGAGTCCGCGGATGGACTTCAATCACTTAAAGCCCGCATCTTGGACGAGTTGTCCCATCCGGCGTTCTCGATCCTGCCACTCACTGATATCCAAGTACAGGCAGCGACACATGTAGTGGCAGAGGAGAAGGCAGAAGAACCGAACTTGTTATACATACTGCTCTCTGCAACCGCTGACCGAGCCTGTCACGATCAACGAGACAATATCTTTGCACTGCTCGGCATGTTGAGACGGCAGTCAACGCTGGCCATGGAAGCGATACAGAAGTACCTTGCTATCGACTACTCGAAGCCCATTACGGCCGTCGTACGCGACGCTCTCTATTTCGTGTACCATTATGAGAAAAAAATTGCATTTTTCGATATATGCGCAGCCCAAGAGCTTCAACGCGTTTCACGATTTGGCAAAGTGCCAAGTGTGCAGCCTGGGGATTGCCCCTCCTGGCTTCCTGATTTATCAGCACGCAGACCTCAAAATGAATTTGGCCTCGAGTCGGCATGGGAAGTCACAAAGTCGTTGTCCGAGTGGACAAGCCGGTCAAGCCCAGACGGTCAAGCCATTGACATTCTAAGAATCACTGCACACCGGGTGGCCCGAGTACTACTCTTCCGCCGGTTTCCAGAGACCACTCGCGACATCCTGGACGATTTCTGGGACGTGATGAGCGGAGCCAAACAAGTGGAAGCATGGGGTTTGCAGCAGCGTAACGGGAGCCCGGAGCCAGATCAGGATGTTCTATCGTCAGCTGAGAGAATTCCACTGGCTGCACCAAGTGCTGCTGCCTACAGTTGGGCCAAATTCTTCACCCGGCTCACCTGCCATGAGAACCTTTCAAGGCGTCTTGGACATGCGCTCATGGGCAAAAACAAAAAGACTTTGCAAGACTACCAACTACTACCGCAAAAAACCTTTGGCGAGGTGGAGAGCAATGCACCACTTCTCAACCAGCACGAGCAATCAATGTTGAGAAAACTCTGCGGCCAAACATTGGCGATCCTTGACAACGGGCGCTTCACAGTTTGTGACGCAGCAGTCCAGGTCGGAGATGTGGCTTTCGCAGCCGGATGCTACGAGGACTTCATAATACTGCGGCCCTTTGAGGGTGGTGACGCACAAGCTGGCGACGCTGGCGCGGGTGACGTGTGCGCTGCCGTGGCTGGGCAGGAAGGCGATCGCCGCACTGATACCCCATTTGCGCCTCAAGGTTTCTATCACATGGTAGGCTGGGCAATGATTGAGGGTCTGGGGGTTGAGGTGAACTTCGACATAGATTATGCGAAAAAGGTTTTTGCAACAGAACCAGAGAAGGTCTGCGTGGTTTAGGCTGGTTGAATATTTTCACATCACTGTGATCCTGCTAGCATTTCAGTTTTGGTATCCTCTTGAGGCCGGGCCAAGCGTTAGCCAGGTTCCTGGGATCGCGGCGTCGAAGTTTACAAAATCGGCGTTAATGCCAAGAAACACAGATCAATATGTTGATGCAAGTTTACAGCCTGCTCAGGTGCTGTAGACCGAGTTGCACAAAAGTTTATATGCCCAAGCGTTGCTGCCAAGCGTTTATGCAAGGGGCCTCCGCGCGCCTCCTCGCTACGTCATTGGCAAGCGCGCCTTGGCTGCGTTTCGGGCGCTCCTGCCTCCAGAGTCCAACCTGCCTTGCTATCAGCCCCCACAACAAGCTTTCCACAGCCCAACCCAAAGTTGGGAATCCCAGCCTCTTTCCTTCTCTCTTTCACTTTCCCTTCTCCTCCGTCGAGCACCTCAGGATCCTTCTTGTTGCATCAATCGACACCCGACACCATCCATCCGCCCCCGATGCGTGTCCCCTCCGCCGCTATCATCGGAGCCCTAGCCGCCCGCAGCATGGCTGCCGTGCCACTTCCCCGCGACGTCCAGCACCAGCACCCCATCATGCCCGTCGGCTCGGCCCCCGCACGCACCGCCTCCAAGGGCGGCAGCCCCTTTGAGCCCGGCGTCGGCCACTTTAGCGAGTGGTCCCGCGAGACGAAGCGGCAGTTCCTCATCGACTGGCAGGCCGGCAAGAGCTCGGAATGGATCATTGTCCAGGGCAACGAGGGCGGCGATCTCGACTCGATGACGGCTGCCCTCACCTGGGCGTACCACCTCCAGCACGCGACGGCGAACACGACCGAGCCAGTCAAGGCCATTGCCCTCCTCCAGACACCCACCGACGCCCTCGATCTGCGCCCCGAGAACAAGATCGCCCTCGACAACTCCCAGATGAGCTCCGGTCACTCGGACCTGCTCACCATCGAGGAGCTGCCCGAGGACCCCGAGACCCTTGCCACCCACATCAAAGGCATCATCATTGTCGACCACCCAGTCCCCTTGCGCCGCTGGAGCGCTGCCCCGATCATCAGCATCTTTGACCACCACAAAGACAGCGGCGCTGGGCCCGACGCCAAACCGCGCATCTTTGAAAAAGTCGCCAGCTGCACTACCATTGTCGCCCGCCAGATGCTTGATGAGCTCGAGGCTCTGCCTCAGGAATACCACCTGCCCCATGAGCTGCTCGAGCTCATCCTCGGTGCTATTGCCATTGACTCCGGCGGCCTCGGCGACGCGACCGACGAAGACCGCAAGACATCCCAACGTGTCCTCGACCGCAGCAACTGGCGCGATGAGGACCTCGATGACAAGATGGAGGAACTTGACCAGGAGCTTGGCGACGCCAAAAAGGACCTCGACCATCTCAAGCTGCGCGACCTGCTGCGCCGCGACTGGAAGGGTGACCTCGTTGACACACCCTCGCCCCGCACACCTACCGTCAACCTCGGCTTTGCGTCCATTCCATATTCGCTCGACTACCAGATCACCAGGACCGGCTACGGCGAGCTCTTTGACTGGTTTGCCACCCAGGCCGCGTGGACCGCCCAGGTCGGTGCTGACATCAGCGTCGTCCTCAACAACTACAAGGTCAAGGAGAAGGACGAGAATGGCGACAAGGTTAAGCGTAAGATTCGCGAGATCGTGCTAGTCGTGCGCAACGATGTCCGTATTGGAGAGGAACAGGCCGACGAGCTGTTCCGCGTCGTCAAGGAGGCAATCGAGAAGGACGAGACGCTCAACGTCAAACCGTGGCACAGGGTCAGCGAGCTGGGCCGCTGGCAGATGGCTTGGACTCACGAGCGGTCCGATGCTGGCCGCAAGGTTATCAGGCCGATTGTTGAGGAGGCGGTTCAGAGCTGGGACTGAGCAAAGCGTGTATGTGGGAGGGAAGATTGTTGAAGAAAGTTGATCTGTCGGTAGATGAATCCAAGTTCTTTGTGTGCGACGTGTCGAGGAGCTCAATGTGTGGCAAACAGTTGTGATGGTGGTTGCTGGAGCAAATGATGATGCGCCCTTGCAACTCCACGGCCGAAGACAAATGTCTCAGCAGTGAGCAAAGCACAACGCAACATCGTTTCTGCTGTCAGGCACTGCAACGAGGCATGACTGTAACTTAATATCCTGACCTACCATGGGATACAAAACGCAGCTCACACTTTGGACAAGCATCTTCAGAATGTCGCGACCACTCCCAGCAACTCTGGGACACGATACTCAGAGTTTTGAAGCCCCCCGTCACTCATACCAATATCTCACGATCCAAACCACTCTCTTCAACAGACAGCCTCCTCTCACGACTCGGTGCGATGGAGAACAAGCGTCCTAGATCTGACAGCGATGAAGCTCCCAAGGACAAAAACCAGGAGGCCATCAACCGCCGCCGCGAGCAGATGAACTTTGAGATTGCCGAGGCGATGCGCAAAATGGACCAGCCTGACAGCGGCGATAGCAACGACGACGACAAGGATGATAGCGACGATGTGATGACTGACGCCTGGCCAGCGCTGCCGCCCTCGTGGGAGACGGCAACGTCATCCTCTCAAGGTCGCCCTGTGTCTCCGGACCTGCAAGCCGTTTTCAGTCAGCCTGCAACTCCCCTCTCGTCAGCATCGACGTTTCTAAACGACCTTGCCCTACAGCTGGACGCGCTGCCTGACCCCTCGGCGGTCGAGAGCGACAAAAGCGCCGGATCTGCTCTGAGGACAAACCAGGAGCAGCGACAGGCATTGCAGGTACATGTCCCGCAGAATATAGGGCAGCGGCAGATGCAGCTCCGGCAGCAGCGGAGGGCCGCAGTTAGCGATGAGACTATGCCGTTCCAGCATCCCGAGTGCAACAGCATCTCCAGCAGCAGCCGCTACGGCAATAGCGACAATAGGGTCCCCATCGCGGCAGATCTTTCCGTCGCCGTGCAGCCGCCTCTATTCGCCCAAGCCGGAGAACTCCAGCGCCTGCCGTTCGTGGTCCGGGCGGCCAAGGTTGACGACGGGAGCATGTTTACGGTGCGGCCTGTCAGGGAGGCGGCGACCTCATTGGCTTCCATGTCTGGTCCGTCTTTTACCGTTTCGTCGGCAATGGACGAGGATAGCGACAAGAGCGGCTGCACATCAGCTTCACCGACCTTGGACCAGCTTGTATCGAGCAATCACCCGCTACCCGCACCGGCGCCGGCCAGCGGCGTGCGGTTCCCCTCCCGGTTCCGCCACCACGACGGCGTGCCCATGCGAAGCCAGGACAGCCGCGAGGCCCCGTTCCACCCGGCCGCCTTCACCGCCGACATCCTGCTGAACAAGGCGGCGCTCTTCCGAGAGCTGCCCCCGACCCGCGACGCCTTTGAGCAGGCAACCAGGCGCCACCACATGAGGACGCCGGCGGCCGGCGCCGAGGCCGAAGCATACTGCCTGCTCGGCAGGTTCGTGCTGCCCCGCCCAGGCTCGTGGCGCGTGGGTATGGTGGCGCGGGACTGGAACGGCGGCGTGACGGGCGGCGTGTGGTCGCGGGAGGTTGTGGTGGTTGATAGGGCGCTGACGCACGAGGAGCGCGAGGCTAGTAAGTCTTCTCCTTTCTCTCTCTCCCGTCCTTGTCACCTTCCAAGGTTGCTAACGTGCTCCGTGTCTTAGACGAGTTCGACAGTCTGCTCCGGCGGGAGGCCGAGCGGGGGCTGCTCGAGCGGCTGCGTATGGATGCCGAGTATCGCGGCGAGCCATGGCCTTGAGCTTGGCGCGATGCGGTGGCAAGGGGACAGCAGCATCTCCGCCTTTTTTTTTTGTCTGCGACTCTGCAAAAAGTCCACCTTGGCAACATGGGGCCAGGGTTTGTCGTCTTTGATCTGTGTTTCCTGCAGACTGCATTGGTCATGTAACCCTGCCGGGGTCTTTTGTTTTTTTTTGGCGATGGGGGGCGGGGCTGGGCACGAGTCAAATTCGCGGAGCAAGCTGGCGTTGTGGGAAGAAAACATGACTAAGGGGACTATCTGCTTTGATATCGTTGTGGTTTGGGAATTGCTGCTTTTGTTTCTTGCAGCGCAAAGCCTGCATTGCTCGGAGTTGCCTGTTTAGTGTAGCCGGTGGTCATGATTCAAGCACCACCAGGGTTAATGTGAAATACATGACAACCTTGCCTTTGTCCTTTGACAAAGCACTCGACCTACCTAGTCTCTTGGCTCACGTCCGTGCGTCACGTGCCCAGCCGGAGTCTTTCTCGTCTTGGCAAATCCAGTCAATTCCGGCGGCACTTGGCGTGTTTTATAGGATCCTCATCGTATAGGCAGCTGGCCCACCGCTGGCACGAAACCCGCTCCTCTTCTAATGGAACCAGAGACGTTTGAGCCAAGGAAGGGCCGCAGAAAGATGGCTGGCTTCACACTACCCGACGCTTACCAAGCATTGGAACGACGCACGTCGAGCAACTACAAAGTAGAAACAAAGATGGAAAGAGACAGGCCAAGACCACAGGTATCAGCCCGCATGCCTGGTGCGTCTGTGTGTGTATGTGCGTACGGTGGGCGAGACCACACTCGATGTAAGCGATCAAGTGTCCGCGCAACTCTCATGCAACGTAACCTAGCAAGTCCAGCGTAGTAAGCAAGCGAAAAAAGACAAGGCAGGCTGGACCGCTCTCCTCCCGATAAAGAGTTCGCATGTCTTAGATATCCTGCAGTTGCGTCTCTTCACTTGCCAAAAGCGGCAATAGAGCGGCAAGAAGTACGTATAGCAGCAGCAGCAACAGATAGGGGCGTCGTCGTTGCCGTTACGTAGACGGGCACGGCGGTGAAATGACGGCATAGATTGGGTTGCAAAGACGAAGATAAGATTTCCCGTCCAGGCCCTTCTCGGCTGCTGCATAACCCTCCGTGCCTGCGCTGTGGTGATTGATTGGTTGAGTGACCGGGTGGCGTTGCAGTGCGGCTGAGGCTTGCATTTCCCGACATATCTGGCTTTCCATGATGTTCTCGTCGACTCGCGGCCCATGCCAGCTGGGCTCATCGGCACGCACTAGGTAATTACCGTTCTTGTCATTTCACCCGCCACATGGCAGCAGCACAGCACAGGCAAAAAGCGTTTAGTGGCATGACTTTTGATTTTGGTATGGACGGAGCTAGTATGGTACAATCCCTTGTATGCTCTATATTAAGTAAACTGCCCGAGTATGTTGCGCCATGTTCTCAAACGCGGTGGTATATAAAAAAAAACGTTGCGAAAAAGGGAAAGTTTTTTTCCGCGGCGTGGCGCAACGAGCGCGGCCATGCGTGTAAAACAGGTTGGGGGTATCTGCAGTTTTTACTATCCAAGACTGTGTGGCAGAGATGTCTACCACTTGGGCGTGTTGACGGCAAGGGCCATGATGCCACCACCGATGAGACCAGCAATAGGGATTGTCATGATCCAGGAGAAGACGAGGAGGCCGACACGCTTCCAGTTGACAGCCTTGATGTGGCCGTTGCAGAGACCGACACCGACGGTAGCACCAGTGATGCACATGGAGGTCGAGACGGGGAGCTTGAACTGGGAGAAGATGAGGATGGTGATGGCAGCACCCATCTCCATGGAGGAACCACGCGAGGGAGAGTGGTAGGTGAGCTTGTTGCCCATGACCTTCATGATGTTGTAACCGTAGGTGATGAAGCCGATGCAAATGACGGCCGCGGTGGTGCCGAGCTGCCACATGGGGACGTCGGCCTTGGAGGCGGCGGGGCTACCAGTGGACCAGGCAGAGTACATACCAGCCCAGACACCGACGGCGTTACCGACATCGTTAGCACCGTGAGCGAAGGAAGCAGTGCAAGCGGTGATGACCTGGACGAAGGAGTACAGGTGCTCGACCTCGTTGGAGTACTTGGTGGCGTAACCGTAGACACGCTCCATGCGACGGCCCTCGGGCGAGCCGGCAATGCCAACCTGGGCGGTGTGGATGTCGTAGTGGGCACCGTAGAGGAGAGCGGCGACAATCTGGGCGGGGATACGCTTGAAGACGGCAATCAGGTTGTGAGTCTCGTGGATAGAACCACCGCGGATCTGGTGCTTGTGCAGAGAGCGCATGGCCCAGCCGAGGGGGCCCTTGCCCTTGCGGAGGTTGGCGTGGTGGCGCTCCTCGGCCTCGCGCATGAGGACGCGGTACTCCTCCTGGGTGTAGTTGGGGGTGGCACGCTCGGCATCGGCGTGGGCGTTGACGGAGCTGTCGGAGCCAGCAACGACCTTGTCGCCGTCAACGGCGGCACCCTTCTCGCCACGGGCAATGCGGTCAGAGTCAGAATCGGCAGCAACGTGGTTGTCCTCCTGGACGACGGCGTAGTCGGGGACAGTGGAGCGCTCGGCGTCGACGGGGGCAGGGCGCTTGAAGAGGAGGGGGCCCTGGATGGCCATCCACGGCTTGAGGGTGTAGTCCTTTTTGATGACCTTGGCGTGGACGTAGGGGACGAAGAAGATGGCCGAGAGGAAGAAGAGGCCAAAGCCGACGCCGAGAGTGACACCGGCAATGAATGAGGGCGGGCGGGCAGCAAGGTTAAGCTGGGGAGAGCCCTTGTAGACGATTGAGAGGGTGCAGACGGTGCCGGCGATGAGGAAGAAGAGGGGCGAGCTGTAGACGGCCCAGGGGACGGGGTTCTTGCGGACGTGAACCAGGTACTTGATGAGGGAGAAGATGAGGGCAGCGAAGCAGGCCGAGATGAAGGGAGCCATGGCGAGACCGGCGAAGATGGCACCAAGACCGTTGCCGTCAGACCATCCCCACTTGACCTTGGAGGCACCAACGGCGGCGACACCGACACCGGCGATGGAGGAGACGAGCGAGTAGGTGGACGAGACGTGAGCAGAGTGCATGGTACACCACTGGACCCAGATGGAGGCACCGGCCGAGGCCGAAGCGAAGGCGAGAAGCTGGACGCCGGCGTTGTTGCCGAAGGCGTCCGGGGGGATGATGCCGTTCTTGATGGTGGAGGCGGTCCTTGCGCCGACGGCGAGGGCGCCCGTCATCTCGAAGATGACGCAAAGAATCATGGCCTGGCGGTAGGTGACGGACCGCGAGGACACGGACGTGGCCCAGGCGTTGGCGACATCGTCTGGAGGAGGGGAAAAAGAGACAGGGTTAGTTTGGACTGCCAAGTGTGGTGACTGGGGGAGCAGGCGAGGAGAGACATACTGGCGCCGTTGTTGTAAGCCTCGAGGAGGGCAAAGCAGGTGCCAATGGCAAAGACGTAGGTGTAGGCTTCGAGAACCATGGTTGCGGCTGTGTCGTCGATGTCGAAGTCGATGTCGAGGAGCAGGCGGCGATGGCTGAAGCTGGGAAGCTGGAAAGCTGGGATGCTGGACTCTGAGGGACAGAAGCACAAGCCAGACCCGGGAAGGAGAGGGACGGGGGCGGGATGTCTAATATACGCGGCAGGAGCAGGAATGCCTCCCCAGGTTGCCTCGAATCGAGGCCCGCGCATGGCTATGGCAGGGCAGGCGAGGCAGGCAGGGCAGGTGAGGCAGGGCAGGCGCAACCCGGCGAGGGCGCAACAGGGCTCCGCTCTTGCACGCTCTGCACGCTCTGCACGCTCTGCACATACGCCGCGGCGGGTGGGCCGCCGGCCACTTGCGGGTGTGCTGCGACTAGTGTGCACCGCTTGTGCTCTGTGGCTTCTGGAATACCGTCGGTCAGCGAATATGGTGTCTGTCGCTGCAGGCCAGTCACAGGCGGGCGTGGGAGGGCGTGGGACAACGACCACTCCGTTGAGAAAAACAGCCGAGTGCCCAGCCTCCGGGCGTCCCCTGCGCCGGGATGCGAGTGGGCAGCGACCCCCCGCCACCGGAGCTTGGCTAGCTTGTTCTGGTGCTTGTCTGCAAAGCCTAAAAAAAAAATAAAAAAAAAATAAAAGCCAAGACTCAAACCCGTGCTCTGCTGTGTCAAAGAGACGCTCCGCAGCACCAGTTGTGCCGGACCAATGCTAGGTGGGCCGGGTCTAGCTAGTCCCTCGCTGATGCGTACGTCCCTCAACGCTATCTGAATCATCACCATCATCACCATCATCACCAATGTCTCCCATAGGATCTCCGTAGCAGAGAGGACAGAAAGGCCATAAAGGCGAACAAAGAGCCCGCTCGCGTGAGCATGTGCATGAAAAAGTCTCGACAGGCCGAGCGAGGGGCGTGGCTTGAGGAGAGCCCTCGCACGACGACCCAAGACTTGCGCAACGACCCAAGACTTGCCAATGTGGACGATCAAACAGTCCAAACGTTGTCGTCGAGTCGAAGCACACACGTGCATGTTTCAGGGCTCGTGATTGGCGCGTGGGGAGCTTCCAGCAATCCCTGCGCGATCCCTGTGAGATCCCTGCAAGGCGCTGGGCGTCTTCTTGATCCCGGCCTTGGCGTGTCTAGCGTGGCTTGGCTGGCGAGGTACGGCTCTTTCTCTCTCTGTCCTTCGACACCTGCTCCGCCGGCCAAGATGGCGCTCCTTCCTCGCCAAGCGGCCGATCTTGTTTCCTGCCTGCCTCGCTGCCTCCGCCCAAGACCTGTCTGCTGCGTCTCGCATGCACGCCTACGAATCGTCCAGAGTGCCATTTGCGCTCCGACTCGCCGCCAAAGATAGCCGCGACGGCTCGGCGTGTTTTGCACTTGGTCTCTCGCCCGTTTCGCCCGCTTCCCCATCCATCTGTATATTGTCCCGATCCGGCAACGCCCCGGCCAGGGCTCCCCTGCCTCATCCCCGGCCTCACAGACTCCTCACGGCGCCTTCACGCCAGCCTCAGACGCCACACGACCGGGCTTGCCCCAGGCCCCAGCAAAAAAGCTCCCGCGCCCTCCCATCCACCCACAACGCCCATGTGCTCGAGCCTCTGCCTCTGATTGGCTCATTTCAACGACACCTTCCCCTTCATCACCACCACCACCATCTCGACTACGCAGGCCGACGACGATGCTGTTGCGAAGTCGGTAGTCTGTCACCAACTACGGATTAATTATTGAACCTCGCCGTCAGAGTCTACATCCCGGCCTTGCCCGCTATCAATGACACGCAGCAAGGGCCTGGCCGCCTCAGCTGCCTCAGCTTCATCCCGCCCGCATCAATGTCCGGGTTCAGACTGCCATCGACTGGTCGTGTTCGCGAGTCCAGCTCCATATGCGTTTTACCGTTGCCATCTCATCACGAACCCGCTCTGGTTAGCTAGTGCCCGCCCCTTGTCGTCATCTAGCCAGGACCCCGAACTTGCATGGCCGCCCTCTCACCTGTCGGGCCCGCCGTCTCGGGCGTTAGACCCGTCGCCTGATGAGCATCACGAGCTTTTATGCAATAAAACTCCGCGGTAGCACGGTTTGCCAATCATCCGACGCCGTCGCAGGCACCCTCTTCGGACTGCCCTTTTTCTGGCCTCTCTGCCTAGTCCGGGGTGGCGACATTGGCATCATGCAAATCGGCCTTGTCATCTCTACTCGAGGCCGCTGCTCCTTTGATCCCATCTCAGCCGTCGAAGCCCATTGGGCAGCCGCCGGCACATGCTTTCGGGGTCGCGCACAAACCAGCTGCCTGAGATCAGCCCATCGCGGGACACGGATTTGCACGCCCTTAGCCGCCCACCCCGTCTGCGTGGCACTGCAACCCGATCGGTCGGTCGAGCCGGGGCTGGGGGCGTGGCTCTTGTGTCTTCTTCTTTTTTCCTCCTTAGCTCTATTCCTGCGTTCGCTGACCGAGCCGCAAGGACGGCAGGCGCACATACATGCAGCATGGGGGTGGCGCCAGACGCAAAGGCAGACAGGGAAGCCGGGTGTGTGCGGCACTGTCGCCTCGGCCGGTCCCCATTGTCGCGTGGGTAGGCATCGTGTGCATGTGCGTGCAACTCGTAAGGTCGCAGCTGAACAAGCTAGCTCGACTATTCGCATCCCATCCCTCGCTAAGGCTTTGGCCCAGATCAGCCTCGCTCGTCTCGATCCAGTTTGAGAGTTGCATCGTTCTAGTTCCAAAAGAGTGACCCCCAAGGTCTCATCAAGGATCGGCAACTAAGAGAATTGTGGTGGTGTGGCGGCCATTACGGGCACTTGATTCACCAATACGCCACATCTGCTCCCCCGGGGTCTCTGGTCATCTGTTCGTCCTGTCTCACTCGCGAGCATACACACACACGTACACGTGAAGAACCTCGGCGAGTTCTGGGCGCGCATTGGTTCCAATAGCGTAGGAATAATGCGGGCGGGTGGCTAAGATGAGGCAAAAACGGAGTGGGATGAAGGATAATGCTCCCCTCATCCCCCGGTACACGTGCTCGAGGTAAGAGGTTGACAGCGACCCGGGCGACGGGCAAATCCCGGTGGGCCAAGAGAAGCTCAGCTGCTCGTCCCTGGACAGTGGAGTGCGAGTGGGTGCGTCAGGGCAGCTGGGCAGGTCGAGAAGGTCCGATGCGCCGGCGACGACGAGCAAGGCAAATTGCCACCTGACAAAGACGGCATGGGGGTCCGTCAGAAGTCGGCGTTTTGTCTTGGGACTTGGGCCAACCAACATGTCTGACGCGACTCCTTCCTGTTCGGCAAGTCTTGGAGACGGAGAGAGCCGGAAGAGCAACGCTTGTGGCCGCTGGTCTCCGGTGGGGCATTTGCCTTCTCTTCGGTCACGGAAGTGAGCTGAGTCGAGCCACTGCGTTTCCCATTGTTAAGGGCTTTGGTAAGCAGGCACGGCGAGGCGGGTGAGCCAGAGGCAGGTCGGTCGGGTTATTAGCACGAAGCAGGCAGGAAAGTTCGAGTGGGGCACAGAGCTCGGTCGACGACTTTGTATTCGTCAAGCCACGATCGATGTTCCTACCACGCCGAGGACTCGAGTTGAATTGGTGGTTCTGTGGAAGTCGCTCTTCACTATACGCACCGGACGTCGCCCAGGAGGCTAGAAATCCCAGCCAGTGATTTGCAGTGCGCGACGGCGGGCGGACGAGTGTTCTTATGGAATTCCTCTTCCTCGTGGGCCCCCCCTTCTAATCAAGCGCCCGGACCTCGATTGGCCAGCCGTGTGCGCGTCCGTTCCGTCCAAGTGGACATCCCGGGCCCTCGGCCAAGACATCCCAAGACCGCGACCACCTGCGCCGTGCCGGGAGTCCGGCACCGGGGCCAAGCATCCCCACCGACACCGACAACACGCTCGCGGCGCGTGCTTTGTCCTTTTGTAGGGCCAAAACCCCGGGAATCGACGTTGAAAGAAGCTTCTCCTCCAAGACAAGCCAACTCTCGGCGTGCATCTGCTGTGTTTGCGTCCTGCCGCGCCGGAAGAGCGGCACGGTGAGGCTCTTGGGAGCAGGTATACCAAGACTTGCTACCCTGTGACTACACCCCATCTCGTGGTCTTGCTCCATCTCGGCACCGCTCTGCTGCTCTGCCTGCCCCTTCTCTGTGCTATTCGGGGCTAAGCTTTCACTGCTCTCACTCCCCATCTCCCCAGTGGCAGTCTGCTGTGCTGCAAGTAGTCTAGGATAAGGACCCTGCAGGATCGGATCGGATCGGATCGGGCAGACCAGCTTGCATATGAGATCTGCAATGCGAGCTCGCCCTGTTCCACGTCTTGCTGTACTGTTGTCTTGGCGGGTGAGGCTTGTTCTCACGACATTCCACCCGGTCGTGTGGAAATCAACACGTGAATTATTGCATCTTATAACTTGATGCCGGGACGAAACAATCGCGGCTGTTCGTAGTGTTGTTCCACTAGAGGGGATCTCGAAGGGAATACAAACTCCCGTGGTAGGGTTGAACTATTCACGGATCAGCCTATAGTCCAGAATTAATAGACCCCAAGCGGCTAAGAGGTTTCTACAGTTGACGGTGTACGATGTGATTCGTAGTATAACTACATATACCGTGTCGTAGCCACACGGTCCTACAGGCATTCTCCCTTACGTAGCACGCTATAACCTACCCGCGTAACGTAAATGGATGTTAAGAGTAGGCCTATCTAGTAAGGCTTATAGATGTTTAATTATTATTATTAGTAGTAGTACGCTATACCTAGTCTAAAATTGAGCGAGTCTACGTATTATTCGTGTAGTAAAAACCGTGCCTTAAGGGCTGGACTAAAACTCTACACGCTGCGTTCGAGCTGCGCCTTAGTAGCGCCTTCGTTGAGATCTCGTCGCGTCAAAAGTTGGTCCTCGCCGACCAACCTTGCCAAAGAGACAGAGAGAGTGCTGGGGGTGTACCGGGCGAGCGCACTGTAGTCGCTGCGTCTTCGTAGCGTGTCTTTGCCGGCCAGGCTGGGTATCATGAGTGTCGTAGGTTATGTGTGGTAACCGGGGCAACTATGGCACGCTGCCGCCGAATTCACCTTCGAGATATCTGTGGCTTCGACTGCAGGCCACTTGGCGATTCCTTCCTCCTGTAAGCATCACCTACATCGGTAAGCAGCCTTGCGCGATGCTGTCGGTGAGATGCTCGCCGCCGCCGCCGTCGCCTCCTCCCAGGGGGATGAGGTAATTGTTAATGCTTCTTTGTGTGCGCTCCGTTCCTGACTTGCTCCTAGAAATACGTCTCAGCCGCATTGCGGGCGCGGCGCCTCCTTGGCGCTGGTCGCGATGAGGATCGGGCCGTTGGTGGTGCCGTCGTCGGTGCTGCTTGCTGGTGCTGTCGGTATGTCTCGCCTCGCTCGCGGTCGCGCTGCCGCTGATCAGGCGCGGCGCGATCGCGACAGCGACTCCTTCGCGGAGACCGCAAGGCACCTTGTAAGTAACCACCTTTGAAGATCCATATGCTTTTCTGACGCTGCCCACGTGAGGGTGACCTGGTGCGTTTAATTAAAAGTCGGCGTAACAATCCCTTAACGTACGTCATCGCGCCCGGAGGAGCTCCGTTTTATTAGAAATGGAAGTCCCGGCCGGCGCTAGATCCGCGAGGTTATACCTAATCCCGTTAACCTATCACATAGCGATTTCTTATGATAGTATCCTTAGCGTTTAGTAATAGAGGAGTCTTAAAGTTTATAGCTTTTAAACTACGAGAGTTATAGGGGTGTTAAAAGGCAGCCTTAATATAGCAATAAGGAAGTGGCCGGTTCACTTATATAACAGGGTTACTTATAGATTACGTTACTCGCCTTAGTATAGTTGAAGACGCCTTTAAAGTCTTAGAATGCTATAGGGATAGCTTTAATCTCGGAACGATACGGGGCGTGACTAGCAGTACACAGGTTACAGCTGTATAAACGCGGAGTTACACCTTACAAATACGACAGCATACTGGAATGTTACCGCTTGCTGTATTGACATCTAACACTTAGTCAAGAAGGCCGAATAAAGAAGAGTAGTACAGAATGACAGGCCGATGTAGTCCGTTAGTCTATACATAACAGCCTTTAGTCACGGTGTAGCTCAATAGTCCATTATCCCTTGGCGGACTGGGGTCAAAGCAATCCAAGGCCAAAGGTTTGGGGAGGAGAGAAGTGCCAAGGTCGGCGAGTATCGTGCTGCCAGCCACAGACTTCGGCTGCAGTACCCACGTCTGATATCTTTCTACACCAGGGCGGGAGCAGGACGCGGCATCACCTTGACCATCATTTCTCCCTTATCCCACAGGAGGAACATCTTCTGGTCGGACCAGTTCGAGCTCTGCGGCAGGAGCTCCAGGTCAAACGAGTACAGAAGGCGTGTTAGAATCAGGCGCATCTCGGCGTACGCGAGGCTGTGAGTTTCCCATGACGGGTTGTTAGCGAAATCGTTGTGACAGCGTGGGAAGGGGGGTTTCGGTGTGTAAGCAGGAGTGTAGGGGGCTCTTCTCTTTTAATTGTTTCACTCTTTCCTTTTCGTTAAAGTAGCTTACCTGTGCAAAGGAGGCGGATACTTACTTTTTGCCGATGCAGTTGCGTGGACCAAAAGAAAATGGCTGCAGAACTTCACGGTTGTCGTTGGCGAAGCATGGGGGAGCGTTGGGGAGCCAGCGTTCGGGCAGGAAGCGCTGTGGCTCGTAAAAGTTTTGACTCGACTGGAAGGCTGCCCACTGCGGGACGGAGGCACTGGTCTTTTGTTCAAGTATGGATTTGTTAGATTGGCCAGCCGCACTGTTTTGGAGCAAAACCCATGGCGTTTAAGGGGGTCTTCTTACCTTGGCTGGTATAAAATGGCCGTCAATGGTTTCACCGCCCTCTGGCACGATTCGGGGTAGATGCGAGGGTACGGGGGGGTCTAGTGAACATGGTGTTGCGTTGTTAGCATTTACATATACTTGATTGGTGCTCATGAGGCCCGGAGGACTACAAGATTAGTATACTTACACATTCTAAAACCCTCACTAAATGTGGCAAGCAAGTAGTCGATCTGGTTGACCGAAACTATGTCGATCTCGTCTGCGCTAGAGAAGGCACTACGGATATGAGCTACGAGGGTATCGTACTTGTCCCTGTTTGTTAGCAACTGGAAGGTGGTCCCGCTGAGCTGCGTAGCCGTCGTTTCGGAGCCCGCTGCGATCAGGACAACTGCGTTCTCGGAAATCTCCTCGTTGCTAAGCTCCTGCTCCTTGCCGCGGCCATTGTTGCGGAGGATATAAGACATGAAATCCTCACGCTCAGTGTTGCCCGACTTCACCCGTTGCATAGCTACCTCGTGGGACAACTGGAAGAGGTTGATAGCATCTTGTGCGTGACGCTTCGACGTGAGGAGGCCTGCAATGGGTTTCAAAAAGGGATAGCGGTTTAAAGCGTGAGGGAAGGGTTGCTTTCGGATTGTGCCGAAGATCATTGCAATGAGGGGGCTGTACTGGCCAGACTCGAGACAACCAAAAGGCTTGCCAAAGGACAAGTCGCCAATAAGGTCAAAGGTTGTATAGTTGTACCATGCGACAAGATCCACAGCCTCTCCCTGTGCAGCCTTCTCAGACAGCTTAGATAGGAGTAGACTTGTGTAGCGCTGGATGACATCCTCTTGGCCGCGAAGAGCCTTTTCGGAGAAGGCGTGTGCCATGGTACGGCGCATGCGCTTATGGTCCTCATTGTTGGCCATAATGATATGGGGCGTGCCGGAGATGGTCTCAACCTGAGATCTGAGATCCTTATCAAATGTGCGGGAGGAATCTGTCTTGTGGCCGTATATGATCTTCCATGACTCAGGGCTGATTGTTGAGATGTCATAAGGCCCAAAACGAACTATTGGGCCATATTTGTCGTGGAGGCCCTTGAGCATGGTATGCCAGTCGCCGATGATCCAGTGGTACAGGTAAAAGACGTCTGTGACCGCATAGTGCCTAGGACCAGGTACCTTGGAAAGGGAGTGAAAGAACAGGAGGTATACGGAGCGGATACTTAAAAAGACAGCGGCCTGTATGGCGTTGACCATTAGCTATGGGGATACTCTTGCATGCTAGCAGTAATGTGCTTACCGCGACCGCTAGAGCGGCTGCCGAGTGAAGAATCGGAATGGCCATTTTGGGTGGAGTTTGACTGTGTATGTGTCAGGTAGTGTTGGTTAAGTCTCAGAACATGGCACAAGACAACACAACTAGAACCAGCGATACTTGTATGATTTTTAGCATAGGCGTCGTCACCCAGCCGAATTAGTTTTGACCTGGTCTCCACAAGCCGGATCACCTGGCTACTGGCCATGACTCGAGCCGGGGCCCGGGTTGTTCTACCTTCCTAAGGGCGCGAATGCCAGAAGTGTAGTCGTGGCAACTGCCAGGCCAATGAGAATTCACCGGGCTCGGCCACTTGGTGGCGTGAACGGTCCGTCTTGGCGGCCGAGATCGCCCTAGCATGATGTGTTTGACGGCACTTGAGAGACTAGTAGTGTCACCGCCGCTACGGTCTACTTTAAGGAACTTTCATTGCAGGCACAGCGCGGCAAGCACGCAGTGCAGTAATCTAAATGGTTGCGGTGGCCTGTATCTGATGCTTCCAATGCGCCGCTGGTGGACCTTGACCCGGAGGCGGATCATCCCGACTCGGAGACTTTCAAGTTTACACAGACCATCTTTTGTGGGACTAAGATCCTCATTTATGTTCTGAAAAGGTCATAGCAAGGCATCTAGAGGTGTGTTCCTTGTATTCTTTCGCCACATGATAACGTGCCTCTGTTCTGGTCTTTACCTCCTTCTTTGTCGTCAAAGTCGTCTCAAAGTAACACGACCTCAGATTTACCCTTCCCGTCATCGTGGAACTCAGGCCACAGCCTGATAACTACAGCCCCGGGACAGACCAGGGGTAAGATCTGCCGATGCACCATCACTCATTGCGGGTTGTGTCAGGCCTTGGTAGCTAGTCCAGCCACCCTCCCACTTGATACAGGGATCCTAACAGAAGCCATATGCATACACAGATCGATATTTACTCGAACGCAAACTATCTTCGTTGGGCCGGGAAAGCTCCGCGACATAGTGAATAGGAAAAAAACAGGGATTATGTTCGATGAAAACTGCGGAGTTCAGAGTACATATCAGCCCACTTATTCCTTACTATGCCAGAAGTACTAGTAAGCGACGGAGGTACTGATACAAAGGGCTTTGTCGCGCCAGGTGCTCTAGTAGTGTGGAGATACTTCGGGGACGGCGCCCAAAAGTATCCAGGGGTAAACCGTAGTGTGAGGCGCACATGTTGCGGAGCCTTCCCGGCTCAGCGAAGATAGGCGATCTTCCCGCTGCCGTTGGTTAAATCAGAAGCTGCACTTGACCCACACTCGGGTTCGCGGGGACGATGATGAACCCGAGCTGCTTGATGCTGTGCCTAGCAATACGTCAGTCACTTGTTCATCGACTTTTGTAAACAAGATACGAACCCCCCGAGGGGGCCCAGAGTAAAGGTGGCGCATTTCAGGCATTTTCTCCTCCACACTACAGCCAGTACAGCAACAAAAAGCCCGGAAATGCGCCACCTTTACTTTGGGCCCCCTCGCCCCCATGCCCTAGCCTTACCTGCAGTCATTCGTGCTTTCCACAGGGCGCCACCGTGCTCGTATTTGCACCGCATCCTCTGCTTCTGCTGCCGCCACCGCTGCGGTCAAGTACAGATTTTGGATGATGGTGATACCGAGCTGCCGCTTGTCAGGTACTTAACCATCGCACCTTCATAATCCCATCTATACCACAATAATCTGGCTTCTGGCTAGAGCACACTAAACGGGGAACTACTAGGTCGATCATATTTGAAATGTGGGGAGGACCACTCTTCTATACGAGACAGACCTCGGACTGCCTTTGTCTACACTTGTATACGATATACGAGTACGACATCAACCTTCGGCTTTAAAATGTACCAAAAATTACTCCGCTGTCGCTACAACTGACTAATGGTGTAAGCTCAACATATCCCGCGGCTCGGTGTACCATAGTATCATGACCGGACCCGCCGTAGGCCGGTGAGGATCGGGCGGCTTCTCTAGACAGACAACCCGCGGACGGTTCGGCGACAAGCTAACCCCTTAGTTTTTACTTCGTTCAAACACGGGGCATACAATAATTAGTGTATTATGTTAATCCAGTCCGAGTTTCCACTCGCCAGTCCCCATCACTCCCACGTCCAATCCAGTTCATGGTCTTAATTTCATCGTCCTCGATTATAGTATTTCGTTCTAACATAGACCATCCCGCAGCCCCTTCATTTTTTAATCTACCTGCATCGTTTCGCAGAATCGTCGTGCTCGTGCTAGCTCTGCCTAGCGCGCGGCGGTGGTGGTATATGCTCACTGTGCTTTTTGCACAAACTGCTTCAGAAATTTGCGGAACGTCAACAACAGTCCAGGTGCAGTCACCTTCTACCGTCAAGACTGGCATGAGAGTGCGATCAAGAAACGGGGCGAGCTTACCTGGTCCGCCTGCTTCAAAGCTCTCCAACTTGCCCTACTTGGCGCTGAACACGCCAGCAGCGTCGTACGGCCCGGCAGGCGCGCACACAAAGTCATTGCCAGCAACGGGCACCTCGAACGCGATGGTGTCTCCGCAGCCGCCGGGGCCGCTGTAAGCCACGAGACGGACGTCGTCGGCAGCAGCCGAAAGATCGGCGAACCCGACAGCGCCGGCCCCCGCGAGGCTGCTGGTGGCAAAGCACGACTCGACGGGCACGCCGTTCCAGGAGCTGAAGCTGCCTTGGCAATTGGGGCCAGTGTAGAAGCGGATGTCGACGGCGGCGGCCGTGGAGAGGAAGGTAGCAAGGACGAGGGTGGGGAGTTGAAGCTGCATTATATCGATGATGGACGGGTAATGATTTTTGAATGAGCTTTTTAGAAATGTTGTTGTTTTTAGGGCGTTCCGAATTGGTTGACTAGATCATGTGTGACGTGGAGCAGGTAAGGGTACGTACCGGTGCTCCCTGGAGCAGCTGAGTCATCAGCTTGGAGCACCTAATCGAGCATATAAACCGAGCTTCAGAGCTCTCTAGCACTCGCTTTATTTTCCTCTCTTTTAGAACCAGACGACTGTCAATACAATGCCAGTTGAATCATCCATTTCATGCTCTCTCGATGCCAAATCGTTACATACATAACGTCATATCATGGAAGTAGCAGACTACGATAAGCTTTAAATATCTATACGCTGAGAGAATCTCTTGGGCTTTCCTTTAGTTGTCTAAAAGCCTTCTAGCTGAAATCTCGGCACACAAAGACTGACCGCTTGAAGCCGTATATGATACTGTGAGATCCTTGCCTATGTTGCTGCCTGCCAGATGCCAACGCAGAATGCCGTCGCCAATCCTGTCCTGTTAGGATACACCCCTGTACAAACCGGGGTCGGCAAGGGTTGGCCACAGTTTTCCCGGCCCCTTTCTTACGCGCCCACGGCTCGCTCCGGCAGGACTACCAGTAATGGATTCGGAGGCTATGCCCAATACGACGTACAACCTAGGGCAACATAGCTGTTCCTGGCAGGTTGATGTAGGTAGTGGATCGCTGCTTAGAACCATTTCATATATCACGAGTGTGATAAGCCAATTGTTCTAGTAGCTGTGTATTGTTCCTGTCATGGCTGCCTAGAATACTCCTTTTCCTAACCGTTACATTCGGGCGTGCGGATGGTGTCCGCCGCTATTGCTTAATAGCTAAATGTCCCGACTGGAGAAGACTCTAGCCAAGAAGCATATCTTGCTCTCCAGCATTGAGTGCGGTATTACCACAATAATGATTTATAACTTGTGTACTACACTGAATGGGTTTATTTACTTTGGCAGGTCTTGCGTATCGCTGTGCATAGATAGGCCTACGTGCCTCTGGTGTTCTGGACTAGGTTGCTGACACGAGGCACTTTAAAAGTATATCGAATAATGTATTTGTTACAAAAGCGAGCACTATGGGAGCAAGCCATACCAAAGCAATATCTTTTTTACAGCTCACAGCCCAACGAATGGTCCCCTGCACCTTTTTCCCTGCTTGTCGCATGGCAAAAAAACAAACGCTGGCTCAGCCTAGTCCCTCTTCTCCCCGTTGGTCTTGCCCGTCGTAAAGTCGCGTTGTGCCACACCGACCGCGTCTTGCGTGCGCGGCGCCTCATTATGCTGGGCCTCTGGCTGGAGCATCGCACTTCGGTCCTTCTCCTGGAAGCTCTCGCGGCCGGCAGCACCATCGCTGGTCGCGCGGTACAAGCTCGCGGCGTCCGCCCCGTCGGCGCCCGCCGTCACGATTATGCTCGGCGCACGGGTCGTCGTCGCGCCGGTCGGGATGCCGGCATTGTTCGTTTCCACGGCGTGGGCGGCGGCGGCGGCGATGATGGACGCGGTCGAGTGGTCTCGCAAGCCCGGGATGTCGGGGGCGTCGGACACGTCAACGCGCTGGACGGCGCCCGTAACGTTGCCTTGGATGTCACGTAGGATGAGGGCACGGTCGTCGTCGGCGTCCTGGCCCTCGTTGGCCGTCTCGTAGTGCGACGCCTTGAGGGCCCAGTAGACCGCAGCTGAGAGGAGGGTGCCGACAAATGGTGCTGTGTAGTAGATCCAGGTCGAAGAATCAAAGGTTGCGGCGACGACGTCAGGGCCTGGGATATAGTCTTGTTAGCATTGATGCCACATAAGATATCAGGAGACAGCATACCAAGAGTCCGAGCAGGGTTCAGAGAGCCGCCCGTCAGGCCCGTCGCGAACAGCTCGCACAGGAACAGCGCGAGGCCAATCCCAACAGGCGCGATAAAGGTGGCCTTGTGCTTCTCCCCGGCCAGCATGTAGATTGCAAACATGAGCATTGAGGTGCAGAACATTTCGATGAAGAAGCCCTGCGCGAGCGACGTGTTGTTGCCAAGCCGCGTCCGGGCGCTGATGCCGCCCGGGATGACGGCCTGCGAGACTCCGGCGGCGGCAATGGCGGCCACAAACTGCACGATGAACAATATCACCGAGCGGTACCAGCTCAACGCGCCGCAGAGGAAGAGGCCCAGCGTCACGGCTGGGTTGAAGAGGCCGCCCGAGACACGGAAGAAGACCCATGCGTTGACGGCGAGGGAGAAGCTTGTGGTGGCAGTCATGGTCAGCAGGTGTTCTTTTGGTTTGTAGCATTGCAAGAGACTCACCCAAACCCGAGCGAAGAGTACAGAAGCTGGCTTGGGTTCAGCACACCGGCGCTCTGGGACTCGCCGCTTGTGCTCTGCGACAGCTGCTGCTGGCCCGCCTGCGTCGCAATGCCGAATGCGAAGAACAGGAACAGGAAAGTCCCGCAGAACTCGGCAACGCCCGCAATGATCTCGTTCTTGATTATGAGTCGCTTGCGGATCTTGCCCATGTCGGCCGTGTCGCCGACCTTCATCACGCCAGGAAGCTTGCTCTGCATGCGGGCTGCCTCGCGCTTACGCTTGCGGGCATGAGCTAGCTGCTTCATCCGCTTTGTGGCATGATGATTATGGTTGTGGTGGTGGTTATCGTGGCTCCCGTGGCCGTTTTGCTGGGCGCGGCCTTCCTCGAGGGCCGAGGGGTCGCTGTGTAAGTCGGACGGCATTTTGTACAGTTGAAGCTGTCGAGAGAAATCTTGCAGCGTAGACGCAGCAAAACAATGCGGATTGAACAAAAAGGAAACAGGAGAGTCTGGCTTGGCAACTCAGACACAAAAAGCCTTCTATGGCATCGCCGGCATGCCGCCACGGCTCACCGGACCATCCTAGCGTACACTCTAGCAATTGCTTGTGGTCTAGGCTGCTTAGCTCTAGCAAATTTACGTGCGACACCACATTCCGGCCGAGATCGCGTGAGCAATAACACGCACGACCTCGATCCTATTGAAAGATTCAGGGCGATACGATCGATATCGAGATCCTGGACAGCCCATCGCGCCTGATCCGTCCAGACCACGAAAGTGCCGTGAGTTAGCCTACGGCAGTAGGATTAGTAATTTCAGTCTGCGCTTTAGCTTTGCCTAGTTCGAAGTCTAGTTTGTGGTTTCGGTGACGCAATATCCTACGTCACTCGTGTGAACTGTCTGACACGCACATATTGCACAAAAGGCTGCTGCTGGCGCATGGAATTTTACTGTGGCTGAAACCCCCTGATCTGCTAGTGCAATTGCAAACATCGTCACAAAAAAAAGAATCCGCCCGTACAAGAGGTTTCAAGAACCAGTGCCACGCCCTGCCGTGTCAAGCCCGGCAAACTAGTTTGAAAGCACAGGCGCCTTCCCGTCCCAGTGGCTCGTCTCCGCCGCTGCCACGAGCCACTGTGCAACGCTTGCTCTGGAGATCGTGGGCATAAAGCCGATCCCATTGCCGTCGTCCCCAAAAGCCCTGACCTCGGCGGGCGGTCCGCCTGTCAGCCGACACGGCCTGGCAATGACGAACGGAATTTCACCATTGGCCATCAAGATCCTGTCGGCGTCCCTGTGAGCAGCCTGGCTCAACCGCATCCGCCCCCAAACAGCAAATAGAAGTCTGAATGGCGCAGCTAAAGAGGGAGTCGAGGCGCCAACACCTTGCGATGAATTGGCGACGATTTTGGTCTTGAGGCTCAACAAGCGGATCGCGCTTAGAAGTGACTCGGTGGCCGTAGAAAGCAGATTCGCCGGAGAATTGATGGCCAGGCCGAGTGTTACAATCACGGCGTCAGGTCGAGTTGGTGTCGTGAGAGCGGACATTGTGTCGTCTTGGGACTCAGGAGTGCCTGACGAAAGCATGTTAGCCACTAGTACCCAAATTTGCCCTAGTCTGTGCGAAATTCGAAGGAGCCTCTGAGTGGAGATATGCCTCACCTGTGATTACTGTGAGCTGCGGGTGTGATTCGAGCCTAAAACCGGTAGGGCTCCGCACCATTGCTGTGATGGAGTGTCCGCGTGCCAGCGCTTCTTGGATGACGAGTGTGCCGTTCTGGCCGCTGCCGCCGAGGACGAGGATGTGCATTTTCGATCAGGAACGTAGTCTTTGGGCTGGTTGATTAAATGAAACACGTCCAGAATAAGGATTCGACTGTTTTGTGTCGGCTTGCCAAGACTGTTGTAGTTGAACACAAAGACAAGGCGTTATGTAACTACTTCAGGATGATCTCGGCTCGGAGATCCAGGGGTATTTGTCACGAGTGGATGCCCAAAGAGATTGACTAGCCAAGCATTTTACTCGGATCCGACCTGCACGTTGAGCTCGGGTTTGCTGACAATTGCACAAGCAAGCTCATGCTGACGTGAGCGCAACGCTATCCTCTTCTAGTACGCTGATGCAAGCACGCCAAATCGCACTTACAGCTGCTCCGACCCTCGGAATTTGGACGAGTCCACGCATTGTCATCCATCAGGCAGAAGCCAGGGTTGACATTCCGCGTGGCTTTGTGCTAAAATGTATACCTTTGGCTTCCTTCCATACAGCAGTCGGCTTGGAAACATCCAACTCTTCTTTTACCTTGACCAAACCCTTCATCCCCACCATGGGCTCAAAGATCCCTCCCAGAGACACGGCTATTATTGGAGCAGGACTGGCAGGCCTGACTCTCGCCCTAGCTCTGCACCATGAAGGTATCCCCGCCACGGTCTTCGAGTCCCGATTAACGCCTCTCAACATCGGTGGGGCCGTCATGCTCTCGCCCAATGCCCTCAAGGTTCTCGACGCATATGGCCTCTACGACCTGATCAAGGGCAAAGGCTACAACTTTGAGCACCTCGAGTACCGCACCGCCGACGGCCAACTGGTCGATACGTACGACTTCGGCAGCCGCGCCAAGTACGGCTATCCAGGCCTACGGATATACCGCCACATCCTCATCGACACACTCGTCGAGGCCCTAAAGATCAAGAGAGTTCCCGTCGTATATGGCAAAAAATTATCGCACGTCGTCAGCGACTCTGAGGATGGCGTGACGTTCGCCTTTGCCGACGGCACCGAGCACATGACCTCGCTCCTCGTGGGCGCTGACGGCATCCACTCTACGGTGCGCAGGTATCTATACCCAGCCCTGGAGCGGACCTTCATCGGCATGGCGGGCATCACGGCCACTGTACCCTTGGACGCTCTCGAATTGCCTGAGGGCTACCACCTGCCCGTGACTATCATGTCTCCTAAGGGCGCCTTTGTCATAGCGCCCCAGGACGTAGACGGCTCGGAGGTCCTGATCGGCAAGCAGATGCGCGTGCCTGCCGCTGCCGTCGCGGCCGCCGAGAACTCGAGCGTCTGGGAGCGCGAGTTCACTGCCGACAAACAGTCCGCAGTCGAATTTCTGCAACGCGACAATGGGCACTTCCCGGCCTTTGTGCAGCGGGCCGTCGACCGCATTACCGGCACAGAAAAGGTCAACAAGTGGCCGTTCTTCGTGGTCCCGCCGCTGGACCGCTGGACCTCAGAGACACGCCGCGTGCTGATCCTGGGCGACGCCGCACACGCCATCCCGCCGTCCGCAGGGCAGGGTATCAATCAGGCGCTCGAGGACGTATATATTCTCGCGCTACTGCTGGCGCAGATCAGTGATAAAGGACTGCTACGGGATGCTCTCGCGTTCTGGCAATCGTATCGGCAGAAGAGAATCGATAGAATCATGTTGCTGAACAAGGAGATTGACCAAAGGCGGATGCCGATTGGGGATGATGTAGGCAGGGCCAAAGAGGAACGCGGCCAAGGGTACGATCTGGAGTGGCTGTACAAGCCGGACTTTAGGCAAGTGGTGGAGGACTGGATACAGAAGCAGACAGCGTAGACTTGATTTTGTGTAGATGTAGGCAATTTCACAGCTCGAGGAACATTATGATCTGTTTGATCGATGTTGTGATTCGCACAGGATTTGTATCCAGTGAGGTTAATCCCCGTGATAACAGACACACTTAAGCCTCAAGATACCGACTTCACCTTAGCACTCAGCGCTGTCACGGCAGTCTTGAGCGCCACCGGGTTTGCGCCGCGGATCTTGTCAACAACCCCTCCTCTGCCGTCTGCGTCGTCGACAGCCTGTGGCTTGCCGTTGGCGAAGAAGACAAACGTGGGCATGGCAGACACGCCGTAGCGGGCCGCAACATCATTGACGTGGTCGACATTGACCTTTGCAAACGCCAGCTTGCCCTTGAGGGCGTGCTCGTCGGCAAGCTTGGAGAAGACAGGGGCGATGACGCGGCAAGGCGGGCACCAGTCGGCGTAGAAATCGACGACGACGTATGTGTTGCTAGCCAGTACCGTGTCAAGCTCGGCAGCAGCCGTGATCTTGAAGACCTCGCCTGATGTCTCGGGGATTGGCGAGCGGTCGGCGAGTAGGGCCTGGAGAGGGGTCAGCAATGCCAAATCTTCTAGACGGCGGGTAGTAGGACTTTGGTGTCACTTGCCGGCCCAAAAAGGATGATGGCAAGGATTGCCAATAGTATATAGGTGATCATTGTGAGATCTGGGTGCGTTGTCAGTCAAGGGGCTCCGGTATCGCAATAATGATCACGAAGTCAGGAAAGAGCATGTCGTGGTTGCACGTTGGAAATCAGCACAGTGGATATGCCGAGCGCACAGACCACCCTCTCAGCGAAGCTGTGGTGGCAGGGTTTAACCGTGATGGCTTGGCAGTATCGCGATTGCCTCATGTTGCGAGGCTTGGAATCAGCCGAGAGGATCATTCCGTCTCTGCAGACGCCGCAGGTTCAAGGCCACTAATTTCTCAACCAGTGCGTTCCCAACGGCGTGGCGGTGCAGAAACGTGCAGAAACATGCAATTTCCAATCAACGGCAGCCAAACAGGGAGGTAAGAGGTGGTCACAAGACATTGCGGCTGAGGGATGTGCAACGCGAAATACGACAGAACCAATCAGGATGCAGCTCGTCGGGTGACTCTTCCTGTCCTTGACTTTAAAAGGTTCATCGATGCTTTGGCGGGGAGCAGATGAGGGGGTCGTGTTGAACAGAGGAATCACCTGCTTCACAACATCAGAATGTCAGCCTCGAACAACGACTCGGGTGTTGCAATCGCGCCAATTAGTACCAGCGCCACAAAGTTCGCAATGCTGGGCCTGAGCCGATCCTCTCGAGTCCGCCTGATAGACTTCCCAGAAGCGATCAACAAGAGCCTCGAGCCAGTCCTCCGCAAGTCATGGCCTCCCGGCATAAAGTCGGAGCAATGGACCAAGGGCGCATACGACTACATCCTCAAAGAGAAGCCGTGGGGCCTGTTTGGCAGCACGGCGGGAGCTTGCTCCCATTACCTGCTTCGGGATATCCTACAGCACCTCTACGACAACAGCTGGGTGCTTGCAACGCCCATCACTTCGACCGCGGCCCCGGAACCGTGTGATAGCCTGCTGTTCCGGCACGCAGCGATACCGCCACCGCGGGCCGTCTTTATGGCTGTGCAGATCAACGGTTCGTCCAGGCTAGACCTACACGGGGCCGCCGATGACACGATCGCCAAATTCCGGCAGATGCTGCAGAGGCTGGGCGTGTTCGAGTCAGACGAGGCGTTCCACGACTCTCATACGTTCAAGGTGGCGCGAAAGGCTTGGTACAACATCGAGGAGAACATCATGCGCATGCGCAGGCTGATACTAGGTACAGCGGAGCTCATGGAGTCTCTCGGCTGGTCGACGTACGGGTCAATCCGCCAGAGGGCAGGCTCAAAGGACGTCAGGGTTCCTGACTCGTGGTATTTCATCAAGGTTGAGGAGTAGAGGGCGTAGGAGGGGCGAGTTCTAGCAGACTTCGTGAGCTTTCTATGTTTCCCCTTTCCTGACCTAACACTTGCGTGCGAGAATAATTGCTTTGAAGATGAAGCTTGGTATCGAATACCAAAGGTTGATTGCGCATCTAGGAATTAACGATTACAAAATTGATATCGTTGCAAAAACTACGCCTTCGCTAAAAAATTGAAATGCCTTGTTTGGTGCCTTTTGGCAGTATGATGCAGCTTTGGAGTTTGCGTAGCATGGAGATATGTATGGGGTTAAGCCCAGCCGCCGAGGATTTAGCACGGTTTTTAGGCACTCCTGCAGGTCTAGACAGAGAACGCGACGGAAGAACCCTTTCACGAGTGGGTAGCTGCAACGGATGAGCCAATGGATTTCGTCGAGCTGCGCCACCATGTTATTAGTACATTATTTTCACTTTCCATCATCCATGTCTCATAATATCGAGTGTTCTAGATTCGTTGCGTTCAAGTCATGCTGCAATGTATTCTTGAACTGAGCAATTCGCATGAAAGACCGGTGGTAATATCTGTGGCAGGATGCTGCAGAGGACTCATCGGCTGAAGTATGTTCTTGGTCGAATGCATGATGGAAGCGCTGACTACAAATATCTGCACTCGGTCCATTCGGCCGAGTTCGTCCGCGGGCGAACGTGGACACAACGCGGACGAATCGGCGTGACTTCTTTGTGGGCCAGCATTTGATGGCAACAGCGTAATGCATGCAGGCCCTGTCAGAGGCATTAGCTCCCAAGCTAGCTCCTAGGCAGTCATCCTGGCTGTGAATCATAAATGTGGCCGGAAGCACTAACGCCGGAAACTCACTAGCAACGTAATTACCACACGCTGGATGGCGCTTCTTGATCACATAAGCCCCTGTCTCTGAACCCGCCAAGCCGACCCTGATCCGGGCTTAACTCCTGAGGCTCTGTTATCCGCTTGGGCGGCCGCATGTTGTCATTGGCTTTGCTTACCAAAGTCTCCGAGTCGCACTCCCTTTGGGCTGACGAGCCTCCATGCTGCCCCTGCTGCCCGGTCCCACGTCTGATAAGGCCGTTGGCTTATTTTCGTAAGCACTTCTAGGCAGGGATATGGCGCAATATGGTCGATATTTGAGGCATTCCGCCCGGTCTATATAACAGCAGCACATCTTCCGAGTCTGGGATTTGTTTGTTTTCCACATCAGAATCAATCCCATCCACAAGTCGACTGTTACCCCGAATTTTCCTTTCCAATTTGAACAGCATCACCAATCGGAAGCTCTTCAAGACCAGGTCCAACGTGACTTTCACCACTATGGCCCTCCAATCACCCCGAGAGTCGCTGCAAGCGACACCTCGCGCAACTCCGACCACCGAAGAGCGCTACCACAGCTCAGACAGTCACACAGACGAGGAGAAAGCAACAATCGACAATGTACCCATCAGCCAAGACAACGATGAATATCCATCCGGGATGCCTCTCTTCTTTATCGTTGTTGCCCTGGGAATGAGCATGTTCTTGGTGGCCCTCGACATGGTAAGCCTCCCTTGCTCACATGCAAGAGCAATCTATCCCATGGAAAGAGACTAACACGTTCAAGACAATCGTTGCGACTGCCATTCCAAAAATCACAGACGAATTCCGCGGGCTCTCCGAAGTTGCCTGGTACGGCTCGGCGTTTTTCATGACAGTCGGCGGCTTCCAGTCGGCATGGGGCAAGGCGTACAAGTACTTTCCGCTCAAGATCACGTTCCTGATTGCCATGTTCATTTTTGAGGTTGGCAGTCTGATCTGTGGCGTCGCCCCCAACTCGACTTCGCTGATCATCGGGAGAGCCATTGCGGGAGTCGGCGCGGCCGGTCTCGGCTCGGGCTGCTACACCCTGATTGCCTTCTCCGCCACCCCCGTCAAGCGCCCGATGTTCACGGGCATCATGGGTGCCAGCTACGGTATCGCCTCTGTCGTCGGGCCCCTGATCGGGGGTGCCTTCACCGACCACGTTTCCTGGAGGTGGTGCTTCTACATCAATCTCCCCATCGGCGCACTGTCTGCTGCCATCATTCTCCTCTTCTTCACGACTCCGAGCAGGGCGAAGCCCGTCGAGGCGACTCTGAAGGAGAAGCTCATCCAGATGGACCCTGTTGGCACCACCCTTATCATGGGAGCCATCATCGCTTACATCCTGGCCATCCAGTACGGCGGACAGAGCGCAGCATGGAACTCGGCCACGGTCATTGGCCTCCTCGTCGGGTTCGCAGCGATTGTGATTGTCTTTGGTCTCTGGGAGGCCTACAACGGCGAGCGGTCCATGGTAGTGCCGCGCTTGATCAAGAAGAGGACGGTCTGGGTCAATGCCGTTTACGCGTTCCTCCTCGCTAGCTCCTACTTCATCATCATCTACTACCTGCCTGTCTACTTCCAGAGCATCGACGATGTCAGCCCGACCATGTCCGGAGTTCGCAACATCCCCCTCATTGTCGCTGTCACCTTTGCCACCATCTTCTCAGGCGGCTTCATCTCCAAGACGGGCATCGCCACGCCCCTGATGGTAGGCGGCGCGGCAGTTGCCACAGTCAGCGCTGGCTTGATGTACACTCTCGACATTGGCACCGATGCTGGCAAGTGGATTGGCTACCAAATTCTCGCTGGAGCTGCCTATGGTCTCGCTTTCCAGATCCCCATGATCCATGCCCAGGGCAATGCCGAGACCGACGATCTTGCTGTCACAACTGCGCTGGTGATGTGTAAGTTTAAAGTCCAGACCACCCATGACATGGTCCATAAACTATGATGCTAATCTTATTCTACAACAACAGTCTTCCAGACCGTCGGTGGCGCGTTTATCCTCTCAGCCGCCCAATCCGCCTTTGTCAATCAGCTCATCGCTAAGCTGCCCGAGTATGCACCCAACGTCGACCCGCACATGGTTGTATTGACCGGAGTTACGCAAATCCGGACAGCTTTCCCAGCCGACCAGCTGCCCGGCATCCTCATGGCGTACATGGCCGGCCTCAAGGTCACCTTTGCTATTGCGACAGGTGCTATCGGGTTGGCATTTGTGGTTAGCATCTTCAGCTCGTGGAAGAGGCTGAACCCCGAGGCTCTCAAGGCCGCGGGCGGCGCTGCTTGAAAGGGCTTGTATGCATGACGACGTGGGGAACTTGGCCGAAGACTTCTTTATTGGCAAGACTATGGAGGGCATCTACAGCGGATTAGAGCTTGTAAGGATGAAACGAGTAACAGATTAGACGATGGGTGGCAGCGATGGATTTAGCGCTTCAATTTTTGGAACTTTACGAAAACAGATTTTCAATATTAATCATGAAAAGAGCATTACGCACGACTACACACCTGAAATTTTGTATATGCTAGCACTCCACAAGTAAAACTATATCGCAAGGCACGAAACGATGCAACTCCAGCGCCCACAGAAATTAGTAGAATCGCGATTGCGAAGTATTCTAGTAGTCGAAACCGGATCAGTTGGCTCCCGCCTGAAGTGTGTTTTATGCCAATTGCAAAGCTTGGAGGATCCCCGCAACGTCAGGTACATGTTTCCATCGATCCAAGATCGAGCGTCCTGCCGTCTCTCCCGGCGACTGCTTGATGTGAGCGTCGTCATCCCTCTGGCTTCTTGGTGCTGCAATCGCAAAGAAGGATTGCCTCAAGACCACCTCGGTACCTCTTGCGAGGCCCTTGCTAAATCCATGCTCCAGTGCGGGGATTAGTGTTCGCTGGTATGCGAGATTGGTGTTTGAGTCAGGCTTTAGGGCATACGCCTCGGTAGAGTGCTGAGCGGACGCTGATAGCATGGAGTCGCCAAAGGATGACGCCCCTGATGGATCAGAGACTAACTTTGGTGGATGCGAAACAACACCACTCATGCCGGCAGATGAAGCAACGAGCACCGAGTCTGGCTGCTTGAACACCCCCTCGAGGTCGCCAACTCTCGTGCTTTGCCGAAGCAAGCTCTGGTCCGCGTCGCCATCTCCAGCTTCATAGAGAGGTAACGACCGCCCATCTGCTTTTTGTCGATCGTTGATAGCAAAGCCTCCCTCTATTGTATGCAAGCTTTTCAGGTCGTCGTGTACAAAGATGCGGTGCACACGCACATGCCAGTCTGGCCACGCGTTACCCGGTGGGATCAGTGTCGTCGTGACTACTACCGCGCGGTCAGCCCACGGGTACCAGTTGACCGATACAACGGGGAGTTGCTGCTGCCCAATCTGAACCGTCGAAACCTGCACCTCGTCACATTTCCATTTGACCGCCCACGTCTCTCCGCCGTCCCGGCTTAGCGCGAGACAACTGTCTGGGGCGATCTGCTGTATCAGCGGGCCCGTGGGCACGGAGAAGGCGAAGGCGGAGGAGTATGCAAACTTGCAATACTTTGCTTGGTTTGCTTTCATGGGCCATGCGACGAACTGGCCGGGTGTGAGCATGAAGTGGTGAGAAGCAAGGTGGTGATTGCAGAGGATTTGCTGTGGCCCGCGGAGGAAAGCTACTCCTGTAGGCGTTTCGCCGCTACTATCACCGGTTTGCTGACATGTTTGTCGCTCAAGTTGCGGATAAGGCTGTTCTTTGGCGGTCCAGAAAGGGTCTCCCGGCGGAAGAGCTATGGCTATTAGTGACTTGAGGGCCCAGTACGGAGACTGAGGAGAGTTATAGTCCTCGGCCATGTAGTAGTTGCTGATTCTCCATATACCCAGATTAGTCCCAATTTTAAGCATTGGCTCGGCTGGAGACTCACGGATATAGCCAGCCAATGTTCAAGGTCCCATCTACATGAAATATGTCGTCGGAGTTTCGCGTCCACCAACGGAGGTGCCTCATCAGGAACCCCTTGATCTCGCCAGGGTTTCGTACAGGTCCAGTCAAGTCGGTGACTTGGGCGAAAGCGAGTGCCGCATAGAAACCGCCACAAGCGAAACGGTATGTCAGAGACCGACCGAAAGGGATGGCCGCGCCTACAGCTCCCCACCACAGACGAAAACATTAGCTTTGAAGTCACGTACATGAAAATGAGGCTTTGGGCTTGGCCGTTGTACAGTGGAAATGGCTCACCATCCTTGTCAAAATACCGCCAAAAGGACGCCCCGAAATCTTTCGCACGCTGCCGGTACAAGCTTGCCCTAGCAGGGTCGAAATCCGCGGCGAACCGGACGAATAGTAGCTGGCTGAACTGGATCGCAAAACTCCCCGAGTAGTAGTCGACCTGCCTTCCCACGCCCACGGCATCCCTCCTGCCTGTTTCTTTGAACGCGGCAAACTCGGCATCTGCCTGTTCGCGCGTTTGCCACGGCCCGTCAGCGGACCACCCATCCTCGCGATAGAACGAGTCGAGAATCTCCAGGTCGGTCTGCATCTCGCGCTCAATGACAGTGCCATCATATGGCTCGCCGCACGTTCTGACCAGGGCAAGGTTCGCAAACACGCGGAACCAACGCCAGTTGCTGAGCGGCATCGGCATACCATGTAGCTGTTTGAGCCAGTTGCGCACGTTCTCTTTCTGGTCTGCGTTCAGGGGCTCGTAAATGTGCTGCGGTGCCGCGAGCAAGGCGAACGCGAGAATCTCAGCCTCGACCATGCGCTGATCGATGGACGACACAGTGCCCCAGTACTCGTCTGTGTTTGCGGGGTCTGTGCCGGAGATGAAGCCATCTATCCATGGCTGTACTGTCTTGAGAACCAATGCCGCAAGGGCAGGTTCGTGCACTGCGGTATCTTCAAGCCCGAGAAGCAGGGCGCCTACGGCCCAGAGAGGACGCGCGAAGCCCTCGAGCTGGGCGGCGGCGTCATCAAAATGGACGCCCGTGGCAGATGGGATGCGGATGCGAGCTTTGGCAGGGGAGAAATAAGAGAGGATAGGATTGAGGAGGGCGAGGGTCGCGCGGATAAGGTCGGATCGTGTGCGGAGAGGGTTGTCTGAAAAACCCGGCAGGGGAGGCATGACGGCGGTCTTGACGCTTTCACCGTTGAGTTCCGGTCTTCTAATGGCTTGGGTTTCACAGCCTAGACCGCTTGAGAGGAGAAGCTCCAAGGTCAACAAGCCTGACAAAGTACTACTGCGTTTGTCTGTCATTCACAGAGAACTCTCGTGTCTCTCGTGCGGAGTCGACCAGTGGAACAACACGGCTCCCCGTTTGCCACAAGAGGAGCTCTGCCGGGATGCTCATTCGTGCATCGGGCAGCGGACGAAGTGGCCCCCGGAGTATCCTTCGGCTGCCAACTACCCCGAGCTCCCGCAGCGACCTTCCCCGCCGACAAGCATCGGATGTGGGCCTCCGTATGACGCCGCCAGTAGATTAGCCCTGTAAGCAAGCGGCTCGGATCTCGAGCCTCTATCTTTAGCAGTAGAACGGCCATTTTCCACGGCTGTGCGATTGCAGAAAAAGAATCATTTCTGAGTCCTCGCGCACAGAGTTCAAACAAGCGCAGCTCCCTGGTACACGAAAAAGATGGCTCCTTCAGCAGTCACAGACACATCTGCTAGCGAAGCTGCTGGAAAACCTGTGGGTGCCACAAAGACTGCCCACGCATTGAAACCGCAACCAGCAACTGCGGCCCTAGCAGGCATAAACCTCGACGAACTGTTCGAGGAGAACATTGCCGCCAAGATCGTCAAAACAGCGGTCCAAGGTCTTGTTGACAATGTAAGGCGATTGTTGTCACAGTGGTGCGAGCGCATCAATCAGGGTAAAACTGCTGACATGTGACCATCGCAGGATCCCCCGGTTGCGTATCCTGAATACGTTCTGCAGACAGGACCAAATGCGGGCCAATACATCCTTAGAGAAGCAGACTTCTGGACATGCGGCTTCTTCCCAGGCTCAATCTACTCCCTGGCTGAGAGACTCGTCAAATTCCCCCACAAAGTGCCGACTGGGGCTACGGTGAACACGCAGCAGCTGCTTAGCGAGCTCTGGCGCCTAGGTGCGAAATGGTCAGAACCGCTCTACGAGACGGCCAGGCGTACCGACACACACGACATGTCATTCATGATCCAGCCATCAATGCGTGTACTGTGGGAGGTCGCAGGCCAACAGCGCGCACTCGACGCCATCGTCACGGCTGCGAGAGCACTCTTCACACGCAACAACGAGACTGTGGGCGCGCTTCGGTCGTGGGATGTGCTGGATCAACACGACGTCAAGATTGACTCGTTGACAAACGACTTCCTGGTCATAATCGACTCCATGTGCAACCTCGACTTACTATTCTATGCGTCTGCCCATACAGGAGACCAGAAGCTTTGGGACGCAGCTGTAGCACATGCAAGAACTCTGCACCGGACACATCTGCGGCCTGAGAAGAACACTAGAGGCGGTGACGCGCCATTCTATAGCACCACCCATGTGATCAATTTTGATCCAAAGACTGGCGACATTAAGGAGAAACGAACAGGGCAAGGCTTCGACGCAGCCTCGACCTGGGCCAGAGGTCAAGCGTGGGCAATCTTGGGCTACGCCCAGACGTACCAGTGGACCAAAGACCCCGTGTTCATCCATGCTGCCGTTGGGCTTGCCGAGTACTTTGTCTACCGGCTCGAGAATTCCCCCGTCGAGGTGGAGATCAGAAACCCTCATCAGGAGGGCAAAACCATGGGCCGATACGTGCCGCTTTGGGACTTTGACGCACCCTTGGATGACACTGGCCGTGGTCCACTCCGGGATTCGTCGGCCGCTGTCATTGCCGCCAATGGCATGCTCCTTCTTTCCCAGCTGCTCGCTGGCTCTGGGAGGACTGAGGAGAGCGAGCGCTATCGGCTGCTCAGCGTGACAATTGTCAGGGATACTCTGGACTTGTCGCTTGCTGTTGAGAAATCGGAGTTCATCTTGGAGGCAGAGAGCCACGCTGTGTCGGCCCGAGACGTCACGGAAGGGTGCCGTTTCGATGCTATTCTCAAAAATGCGACGGCAAATCACAACTCGCAGGATCACAAGCGGTACTGGGACCACGGTCTAGTTTATGGTGACTACTATCTCGTCGAGTTTGGAAACAGGCTTCTCAAGATGGGCTTGTTGTAGCGAATCACATCTTACAGCTTTAGGCTATAAAAGAACAACATTATGTAACATGGGATTGAGCCCACGGTATGAGTGGGTCATCAACAGTCTGAGCTGTGAACAGCATATCGTCGAAGCTAATGACTCGGTCCATATCGAGAAACTGCTGATCCATCAGGATTCGCGATATTGCCGACAGATCGTCCTGCTCAGGCGGTATAAAATGCAACGGCTGTGTGCAGTTTGTTGTGTGTAGTGTTGTTGCATCTAGCTGACCATGAGCGATCATCTCAGAAGCTGGGATGAAGCCGCGGGTCTCCGAGCTGTCTTGTGGTACCGGGACATTCGGTGCGCGTGGAAGTTTCTCGTGGTCCCGGCAGCCTCCCAGATACACAGGATCGTCGCAAGCAGACTTATGAATGTCATCAAAGTGATGAGATGCGTCAGAATAGCCGAGAACGTCCACGGCAAAATTAGTATCAGCGTCGCACTGTGCTTGAAGTCGTTTGAGCCGGCTCGAATATCTACCAGCAAGACATTGCTGTCGCGCGTTTCGCTCGCCGGGCCCAGCCCATCGCAACGCAAGCTCGTCCAGACCTTCTACGAGCTTGTGAAACTCTGGTGCGAGACAGGTCCGGTAGTATCTCCAGTGTACTATAACCACCTATCATCAGCAGTCTACATGGCCCAGAAGATAACCACTGGACTATCGTCACTTACCTAACAGCACGCGAGCACTCATGAACACACAGAATGAGAACTGGCTGGACACCAGACTAGTCTTTGTAGTGTATCTCAGGTACTTTTCCATGATTGTGCACGTCTCTATAGCAGCCACCTGGCAGGTGTCTGCACTGCACGAGCTCGGGAGCTGGGCGAAGTTTGCCCACGAGGGCTCTGGATACGCGATGCGCTGGTGCAAGAGGATCATCGAAGTGTTGTGAGTGATGTGTGCCAGCGTGAGATTTGGGTCCATGTTGATGAATGCCGGTTGCCGAGAAATGTTTGAGTCTCTCCATTTGTGGGGGAGAAACATTTTCCAACTGAAGACACAGGTCAGCAAATCACTTGAGGCATCCATGGGCGCGAAGACTCACTGGACAAGCCTGAGATCCAACTCTTTGAACCTTGTCAGCCAGTCACTGAGCTCCTGTCGGTCATTGAAACTAACATTCTGCTGGAGAAAGTAAGTCGTGATGCGGCTCAGGGACTCAGTGGCCTCGATACGATATGCAAAGGCTCCGACGGTCGTCATGTCCACAATGCCCTGTGGACTGATGGCAGTGTGGGCAGTTATCGACGAGTTCTCCGGTGCCGACTGATCAGGAGTTGCGTAATGACCGGGCATGAAGGCTATTGAGTTCCCAATTTTGGCCGCCGACCGGTCCCAAATCCCGAAATATGGTGTGACAACTGGCTCCGACTTGTGCCATAGTCCTCCGTCGGCGGGAAGTCTGCGCTGTACATCGTCTGACGTCAAGCTTGTGTTCCACCTATGACTTGTCAGCAGTGAACTTGATCACATGCCTTGGTTGAAGATTACCCGGTGGTCACGGAACAAAACCTGCCGAAGAAGTTAGTTCGGTTTTCCGAGTTTGTTTCATGAATAATTTGCTTACCTATCTAGGCAGAACACCGCCCAAAACGCCCGACGACGCTCTTCTTCGTCTGTCCAGTCTTGTGGCTGGGAAAGTAATACTAATGGTCTCAGGAGCGGCTCTCGCTCCTGGTGGCTAGTCTCGACACTCAGCTGGAGATACTCTACTGTTCGTGTCAGAGAGCCCACGAGAGACCACGCCTTGTGTCCATCGCCATTACCAATCTGCAGATTACGTCAGTCAAGGGTCTGCAGTTACTTCGAACACACATACATCTGTAAATGCGACTATGGATAAAGCCTGCAGGTTCTCCACGGACAAGTCGTTCATGGCAGCGAGCAAGACCGCATTCCTCGAAGCAGCGACTACAGCTTTCAAGTCCAGCAAGGAGCTGTTTTGATCAGTCCTTTCAACTAGACGAAGAGTGGCGACAACCATGGCGTGGAGGATGTTGATTAGTGCTTGTTGCCTTTTCGTGTCGTGCAGCTGTGCGCGGAACCGGGTCTCGTGCAAAATTGGGATCCAGGGCTGGATTAGGCTAAAGTATGTCGTGATAATGCTCTCCATCACTCTTGGTTGTGGCAACGACGATACGCCATTGTTCAACTGCTCGAGTGGGCAGAATACATCTATCGCTATGTTGCCGCAACTATCGAGCCTTCGGCGTTTCCGCGTCCGATCTATGCTAGGTTCCGCTTCATCTGAAACGACGGCATGTTCGAGGTCACTCTGGGGTAAGGCCAGGGTTGGCGGCTGCGCGTGCTGTGCGGGAGCAGTTATAGTGGTGTGCACGCGATGCTGGTCCAATTGTGCGGACGGTGAGCTGGCTGCCTCGGCAGCATGTGAGCCATTGCACTGGTTTCGAGATAGTTCAAGAACAACATGCTCGAGAGCCTCTTGTTACAAGGTCAGTATTGCGTGTAACATCATCAAGCACGATCGCATCGTGACCTGACGCACCAATTCGTCGAGTAAGGGTCTCTACAGCACCAAGCTTAAGCCCTGGCTTATTCTTCTTGAGTTCGTACACACACGGGACACCTAGTGGAGATGACAAAGTCAGTTGTTGCCGCAGAAAATGATAATTCTGTGTAGCTGACCAAGGCGACTGCAATGCGTGCAGACGGGCTGCTCACGCGAGCACCGTAGCTTGCGGAGTCGACAGCCCTGGCATGACGGAATGTCTTGGCTGCTGCTCGGGGCCAACTCCCCGTCACCGTGGCAGGCCGAAGCCTGAAGGGTGTCCATCGCCGGGCGGATGAGCCGAGAGTTGACGGGGCAATGAGACGAACAGCGGACGTGGATTGACGCGATGCCCGCTGCAAGGAGGATGGCCGCTGAATCTAATCTAATCCGTAAATATTACTCGGATGGGCTAGGTCCCCGGCAAAGTATCTACCAACCAGGGGTTGCACTCCTCCCGGATATGAGTTTGCCCGATGCCCGATGCTCCTCCCTCTCCCGACCCAATCATCGGTCTCCAATGAAGGAGCTGGCGGAACACTCCGACGGCTCTCCTAGCTTACCCCAGGCTTGCTCCTGTGCGGGGAAGCAAAACCATGCAACGTACCAAGTGTTATTATCGACAGGGGCTCGCACCATACCATGCTTCTAAAGTTTAAGAAGCTGCCATATCTGCAGGATTCTGCTCTATCTGACTCGCGAACCAGCTGAGCCAGATCTCGCCGGTAGAACTCATCTACCGCTAGCCATGGCTACCCTCCCAAGTCCTGGGCTCGAGCAGCCTCGCGAGTACCAGCGGGCACCAGCAAAGCAAGCCGCTGGTGCTGATGTCGCCACCGCCCCGGACGAGTCCGAGACGAACCTCCCGGCGAATCGCAACCTCAAGGAGGCGCCAAAGAGGTCGCTGTGGATTGCCTGGATGTACATCTTCGAATGGTATCCCTCGCACTATCCGGAGGACGAACGCAAGTTCCTCCGCAAGCTTGACGCATACCTTTTGACTTTCACGAGCATCGCCTTCTTCCTGAAATGGCTTGACCAGAGCAACATCAACTCGGCGTATGTGTCTGGCATGAAGGAGGAGCTAGGACTGTACGGCAACGAGTGAGCCAAACCACAAGCATCTTCGAGCCACTCGCAGAATTACTAACCTCGACATCCAGATACTCCATGTTCCCAATGTTCTACAACATAGGCTACGTCATTACACAAATCCCGGCAATGCTTTTCCTCTCGAGACCGCAGTACACGCGCTGGTTCTTGCCAACCTGCGAGGTCATGTGGAGTTGCTTGACCTTTGCACAGTCAAGGCTTCAGAGTGCCCCGCAGATCTACGGGACACGATTTCTGCTCGGCGTCCTCGAGACCCCGGTTGCATCGGGGAGCCTCTTCATTCTCGCATCTTGGTACAAACCGGAGGAGCTCTTCAAGCGTGCCGGCTTGTGGTACGTGTAAGTAACCACGGCCCCGAAACACATCAAGTGCCCGGTCAAGCACTGACCTCGTCTCAGATCAAACAACATCGGCGTCATGTTTGGCGGCTACCTTCAGGCAGCCGCATATACCAATCTCAACGGCATCCATGGTATGTCTGGCTGGAGATGGCTCTTCATTATTGACGGCTGCATCTCGCTACCCCTCTCGATCTTGGGCTTCTTCATCTTCCCTGGCATGCCTGCGAGCAAGAAGATATGGTGGATGACCGAGAAAGAACTTGAGCTCGGCCGTCTACGCATGCGGGAGGCTGGCGTCGAGGCACCCAAGAAGATTGGCAAGGCCCTCCTCAGGCGTGTCTTCTGCCATTGGCACTGGTATGTCGGCGTCATGGCTTATATCCTCTTCCTCTCGGGCGCCTACCCACACGGCCAGATGGCGCTCTGGCTCAAAGACGAGACCGTCAAGCACGGAACCTACACCGTGCAGCAGATCAATACCCTGCCTACCGGCGCGCAGGGCGTCTCAGTTGTCGCGACACTTCTCGCTACAGGCCTGTGTATGGTCTACCCGACTTGGGCTATCTTCCAGGTTGTTATTGCGATCGTGGTGTTCGCCAACGTCTGCATGATTGTGTGGTTCATCCCCAATGCGCTCAAGTTCGCGTGCTTCTATCTCTTTGGCACAACGGCTTGCGTTACGCCGATCCTCGTTCCAACCGTCAACCTTTGGCTGAAAGATTCGGCCGAAGCCCGCGCCTTCTTCAACGGCAGCATGATTGTAAGTGCTCCACTCTGCATACCAAAGCGTGTACTGACACGTCTCACCGATAGACACTTGGGTTCGCCGTAAATTCCTTTTACCCACTTCTCGTGTTTCCCCAGATCGAAGCCCCACAGTGGAAGAAGGGCTACATTGTCAATTTCTTCTTTGTCATTGGGTGCTGGGCGTTTCTTACTACGGGGTACTGGCTACATGATCGCTGGGAGAAGCGGCAGGAGACGAGACGCGGCATTGAAGCACTCGAGGAGCAGAAGCTGTCGTGATGTACTTATGCCAACCAAAACGAGGGAATAATCGCAGTCAGGCGCACTGTAGGTCTGGATGTTACGAACCATAGCCAATTAACCCCGTGTTAGTTTGTTTTTCCTGCCAAAACCACCAGAGATAATTAAAAATGTCCTCAAATGAAACACTCAAAAGGAAATATATTGAAAATCCTGCTCTACAAGCATGATCCGGATTGAAAAAGGAATTTACCGGTCCGTGTATGTTTCTGGCGAGAAAAGGTGCTTACCATAAAGAAAAAAAGGAAACAGCTATTTGAATGACAGTCTAATGTGTAGACGCAATTTGGTTCCGCCTGAAAACAAAACTCAACCTTGGGGCTATCTGTGTGTAATCACCTGTTTCATATCCAACCTAAGCAAATTCAGGTGCATCGTCCTTTGGCTGCCAGCCGATGAACTTCAGAATCCCCATAATGAAGTTCTGGAAGAATATGCCGATTCGCAGCACAACGACGATCATCTTACCCTTTGTGCTTTCCAGGTCGGGTAGCTGATATTACCGTGTTAGCTGAAGGGGTTTTTGACGGTGCGTGGCGCTCTGAAAATTGACACTTACTTTTTGATTCATACTCTTCTTGACCCATCCAAATGCTCTTGGAACCATGACCTGCTCATACTTGGCCAGCTGTCTAAAGACCTCATCATCTGTGATGAAACCAGCAGAGGAATGCTGCTCTGCCAGTTGCAGAAGCGGCGGTAGTGCGTCGGCGGTATCGCACAGGGCGTTGTTGGCACCCATGCCTCTGGACGGGAGCATCACATGAATCGAATCTCCGATCAGCCACACCCGAGGATTCGCAATCTCTGGCTCATGGTCGCCGCTGGCTAACAGGCGTCCCCTCCAGTCTATACGCGTGTCGAGCTTGGAGGATCGAGATGGTGTTGTGACTAACTCATCTTCGTCGACGGCATCGACGAGCTTGTGGAACTCCGGGTGGAAGCCGGCTCTGGCCAATTTCTGTCGCAAATAGGCTTTCTTGTCGGCCCGTGAATCGAAATCCTTGCTGAGTTCATCAGTGGACCACCCGATGACAAGGTACAGCGACGCCTGCTGCTCGTCATATCGGAGTGGCTTGTCCCAGCCGCTGACTGACACACTGACCGCGTCGCGCCGCTCGGGGGTGCTGAGACTCGGCGGGAGATAGGCTGCAGCAAAGATGGTTCCCGCTGAGTTGCTTGTGTAAATTGAGCCCTTTTCGAGTAGTCCCTTGGGCAGCGAGAGCAGGACGTCCCACGAGAGGTTGCATTTGCCGAGTAGTAGATCTCCGCCAGGGAGGGCCCGTTCGACAATATTATCTAGGCCAATCTGCTTGTTGATCTTGCTGCCGCTGCCCTCGGCTGCAATGAGGATGTCGGAGTCGTCATGCGTGCCGTCGGCAAAATGCACGCGCACACGACTGCGCCCGGGCTTGCTGCCCTTGAGAATCTCGTAACTCGTACACTTCATGCCATACTTGATGACGCCCTTTTCTTTGAGCGGCTCCTGCAGATAGTCGCGGAGCCGGATACGCGAGATCGGCGCGCTCTTCTCATAGGTCGGTGCCGTGCTCAGGTCGACCAGGACGCGCATGTCGGAAGGATTGAAGATGCAGGGCGCGGATAGCGCGGCGCCACTGGACTGACCAAAGAGCAGCAAGAGATCCCCAAATTGTTTCGGTGTCAAACAGGCGCGAAAGCCAGCGAGAGCCAGCGCACCCAGGCGGATTTGGTAGCCTCCGTGGGCGTCACTCTCGACAGCGCGTTCGTAGACGGTTACTTGGACGAGACCGGAAGATTTGTTTATTAGTCCATTGGCCAGATTAGCGCCTGCCATGCCGCCGCCAACGATAGCAACCTTGAGTGGTGCCATGTCTTTGTCTGGGAAGGGTGATTAATGACGAGTCTCGGGGTGATGGCGCAGGCCGTTGGTGCGCATTCGATATTTTCTACTCCCGAAAAACACACTGAAGTCGCCCGAAGGTACATGATATATATCTCTAGGCATAGAGTCCTTTCCTTTGTAGGCCAGACAGGAAAGTCATGAGACCCCGCCGGGCCACTTTACGAGACAGCATGCTTTGCAACTCGTGGCCGTCCAAGCTTTATTGGGGAGTTTGTTTAATTACCCCGTCGGCCCATAGGCATCGCCTCCGCACGGGGCCGGCGGGACCAGCCCTTACGCGTCTTCCCCATCCTTCCCCGTCCTTCTTCCGTCCCCCCGTTCACCGGCTCCGCGTCCACCTCTGCCTCCGCCGCTCCGTCTCGACACACTGCAGCCACTACACGCAACGTGAGCAGTATGCAGCGCCTGCCACACAAGGCCGCAACGTGCGGGCATTGCGGCAAGACCTTCCAGCGTCGCGAACACCGCGACCGGCACGAACGCCACCATACGGGCGTCAAGCCCTTCGTCTGTGCCGTTTGCCACAAGTCCTTCTCGCGCAAGTTCGTGCCTGCGGTTGTACCCCTTGTGTTGCACTCGTCGCTAACAGTGCATTTATTTTCAGTGATACGCTAGTCCGCCATCGAGCACTACACGCCGGTGATAACCGTCTAATAGTGACCCGTGGCCGTGCCCACCCACACGCCTGCTCGTCTTGCGCAAGACTCAAGCAGCGTTGTGATGGATCGCTGCCGTGCTCGCGATGCGTGCTTCGCCGCTCAGAATGTACATACAGCTCATTGCCCGATCGCGTGACCTGGCAGTCCGAGTCAAGCCTTGATGAGACATCGGATGACGTCGCCGTCTCTCCAACACTGCCAGGTTTAAGCGAGCACACGAGTGGCGTGGCTATCCAGAATTTTGCCGCCGTGCCGCCCATTTTGGCTCAGGATTTGCATAATCATCCTCAGACCACGGATCATACACACTGGCTGCAAGACGCAATGCCCACTGACGCGTTCTCGGTGACCGGTGACCTCGATAATTTAACATGGAATCCTCCCGTGGCCAGCTTCCCCTACTCATGGCCAATGGAGGGCCTGGATGTTATATTCGACGTCCCGTCGCCATTCGATATGCCAACCACGACGTACTCTCCGGGTCTTGGGTCTTTGGCTCAACAGGTAGCGGAGGCGCCCAATTCTGTTGAATCCGCCACAGACAAGAGACCATCCACCCAGTCGGGTCCCCCGACATCATCCTCTTTTCATCTCAAGCCTGAGAATATCTGCGGCGGCTACACAAGGCCTTGTGCCTCGTTTCCCAAGCCGCAACCAGATGATACTCAAATGGTCGAGGCAGAGATGTTTGACCACATATCAAATATTCCTGTCAAAGCAGTGGAGGGCCTTCACCGGTTTTATGCAAGTCAGCAGTTGGGCCAATCGCCTGACACCATTCCGACGCGCACCCTGCACGCCTTTGTCGAGCTTTACTTTGAGCACTTTGCATGGCAGTTCCCCTTCCTTCATCCATCGAGGCTTGAAGCTCCAAAACTCTCTTGGATGTTGCTCCTCGCTACCGCGGCCGTCGGCAGCCGGCATTCAGAATTGGCCACCGCAGCCGAGTACAGCACAGTACTGAGCGATTTACTGGCCCGCGCCATTGAGACTGTTGTCAGTTGCAAGTCCCACAGCTCACCAGGCGTTGATCGCTAACTACTCCCAGACATTTGGCAGCCGGATGCCAGAGATAGTCGTAATACAGTGCACGTTCTTGCTACATGTCCTCTGGATGTTTTCAGCATCCCATATGGATAAAGTACTCTTGCAGCACAAACGAAGCAGTCTTGCGGCCCGCTGTTGGGATTTGACATGCCCTCTCCAGCGTCAAGGGACAGCTAACATCGACGACGAAGGGGCTTGGCAAGCTTGGCTTGCTGAGGAAGAACGCCTGAGGGCCGAGGAATGTATCCTAGGTAGGCAGCTTCCCCGAAGCAGATTGACAATTCCCAAACGACTGATAGCTACACAGCCCTGGAGAGCCTTGGATGTGTCTTCCTTGACAACCCGCCAGTCTTTCACCTTCGTGGTGTTGCACGGAAGACTACATCATCAGGCACAGACAGATTGTGGCAATGCAGGCAGGCATCAACCTGGATCGAAGAGAAAAGGAACCCAAGTAGTAAGCCTCAAAAGCCAGCCTCTAGATTACAGGCACAAACTGACCACTCATACATTACTGCAGTTGGTGACGGCAACCAATTCGCATTCAAAACTGCTCACATGGAGCTTTTTATTCAAGAAAAAGAATTAGCACGACACATACAGTCGTCGATATCAGCACGGTCTACCCTCGGGTTGACAGCTCCGGACAGGTCGCTTCACTTTGGACAGCAAGACCCCTCTGCATCCACTATATCGCATGCCAACGACAGCTCGCCAGAGTTGCCACAAGACCAACCAGTGCTCGAAAGCTTGGCGTCTGCATTGCGCATCAACAGCAAACGGCCCGACACACTCCTGCATGCCCTATTCATTCTCCGCCACGTCTCGCTGGACACACTGCAAACCGCCACAGGATGGCAGACTACCAAGGAGCACATGTTCCTCTCCAAGTCTCGATTCAAGGAGTTCTTCCAGCGACGCGGCGCCAGTGCACGGCAGTGCCTTCTTTACGCAGCACAGATATTGAGCATCAGCCGCGAGTCCCAGATGGGCGCCTGCTACAACGTCTTTAGTATCATGATAGCCATGAACTATGTCTATTGCTACACCGAGCTCTGCTCTCCGCCGATCCTGTCAAGAGCGTCCACGTCCGCCGCCGACCCTAAATCATCACGCCCAGCTGTCGTGCGGCTCGACCAGCTCCAAGATGAGGCTGCGGTTAAACAGTGGATAGAGAATGGAGCTGGCTCGCTGGTCCGCCTGACCGGTGTCGGCGTCCTCGATGGTGCCGGTGCCTGCGTGCGATTCCTCCGCGACGTAGAGAGGAACTTGCATGCACAGATTGCATGGCATGGGCTATGTCGGGCATTCGCAGGCAGCTTCGCACAGCTGAGACGTGGAGAAACACCAACAAGGGGACCAGTCGAGTCTGGTCATAAAGTGTCCCATGATTAAACGATGTAAAAACTGACGGATTTAAATTGTGCGAAAATGTACACGCGGTGGTCCATTTCGAATATTAAATGCGAGTAAATCATTGCAATCTAACCTCCGAGGTTAATTACATGCTAGGCTTCGAGATACGATCCTTTAAAGATAATCAAAACCTACGGTATGAATCTATCGCGGGGTTACATTAACATCTAACCTTCGGGGCTAACGGTAGGTCTGGCTTCGGATAGGGTTGATTCCACTCCTGAGAGGCAGGCTCAGAGCTTGCAGTCGAACATGGTCCACATCCTACCAGGTTGCAACCTAAACTTTACCTGCTTCTACCGTATGAAACTCGCATCCTATCCCAGGCTGCGCTCTTGGTCTGCGTCGAGCTCTCGTCAGCCTTCTCATCGTGGACTGCATCGTAGTTTGGCTCCAGATGGAGCGGACGAGTGTAGGCAATTTTTGTTATCGTTCGGCATACAAGCGAACTCCGCCGCCGCGGTCGGTTAATTGGCGTGGGGAAAGTGGTGGGAAAGAGCCGTGCATTAATTAGGCAGCATATTACAGTACCGGGTAGGGGTGCTGGCGATCGGGAGATCTCCAACGCGTCCCGGCACAGATAAGCCACATCCACCGTGACCCGGCCCGAGTCCTCGACAACAGGGTACTCTTCTATCAGCAACAACTGGCGGATGCTCCCTGCTCAGTGCTCCACACCATCGAGGAATGGGTGACTCTTGCTCTGCCTCGTCAAGTTCATAGAGCACACCACAAATCCCTGATGTAGATGAGCCATGCTGTCAGCTAGCATCGCCAACCCCCAAAGGAAGCAAGGCGCCTGCTTGGAGTGCCGCCGAGCCAAACGCAAGGTAAAATGCACCATCTTTCCCTGGCCGGTCTAGCGACGTGCTGACGAGGGATTGCCAGTGCGACCAATTGACGCCGCAATGCACCCAGTGCAAGAAGAAGGACCAGGCGTGTAGTCTCCAGATTTTCAGGGTCCAGACCATCGGGAGTTTACAGCGGTCCCAGCGGCTATCTACGGCGTCCGCCTCAGACAGGGTCGTCACTTACGGATGCTCGCCTTGCACGACGGCTACAGATTCGACCGTGGCTGGCTCCGCAGGCTCTCCCCAATTGGCGTCTCAGATAGCCGACTCAACCTGGCTACAAGCCGCCGACTCTCCCGACAATGAGTTTGCTCGGGCCTGTGCATCAGGGAGGAGATCGCGCGATTGGCAACCGGGTTCGATTCCATCGTCACTGACTAGCCTGCAGGCAGCTCTGACCGCCAAATTTATTGATTCTCACACCCGGCCTCTACAATCAGCAACCCGACGCCTGCTGTGGGACTGCTTCATTAGCAAGACATCCGGGGTGTTTCTATGCTGGGAGCCAGATGACGACCAGCTTGACAAGAAGTACACCGACCCTTACTCGGAGAACATTCCTACCGTTGCCGTGCGGAGCCGACCCATGATGCTCGCGTGCCTGGCTTTATCGGCTTTCCATGTTGCCGGCGGGGACGGCCGCAGTCAGGAGGACGATGCGCTCATTACTTCGCTCATGTTCGAGGCCTCGTGTGCCCTCGCCACATCTTCAAGGCATTGGCAGCAGCAACAGCAGCAGCGATCCCCAGACGCGTTCAATGATCTTGTCGCGGCCGTGGGCACCGCCTCATTATTGTACCTCATCAAGCCGAGCAGCTACGCCGACATGCTGCCCCTGAGCCGGAGTGCGGCCCTCTGCTTGACAACAGAGCCCCAGTGGCAGAACAGGCGGGAGCCGGCGCACCAAGCCATCATGCAGATCTTTCGCTGGCTGGATATATGTGCTCAGTGTTCGCTCAAACGTCACGTGCCGGTACTGGATGAGCAGACGCAGCTGCGTCTCGAACTACAGGAAAATGAACGGACGAGCTCTCTGTCTCCGTTGTATACAGGTTGGGTCATCCACCCACTCTACGCATTTGCCGAAGCCCTCATCACGCCGTTGAGGCGCGTGGCCTGGCTGATCCGAATGCGGCAGCAGCGTCATGTGTACGAGCAGAATGACAACAATGGTGATGACGGTGACGACGACGAAGGCCAGGGTGACATCATATCTGAGGGAGCTACCTCGTCTGCGACGGCTCATGTCACGCAGTGGCCCCGTTCATCTCGTCGCTCCACTGCCAGAGCGCCCTTCTGCATTTCGCCCAGCCGCTTCGAAGCGCTGATCGATGAAGCCGACAGCATGGTCACCTTTGCGCGAAACAAAGTCCGCAACAGAGCGGGCCCGGACATGCAGACAGACCTGACCCGTCTTGCAACGTCAATAGAGTCGGCCATTGTCATCCTCTACCACACACGCCTCAAGGATATGCCCTGGACGAGCCCCGTCGTGCGCGCCCACGTGCGCAACATAGTAGACAACCTTTGTGGCATCGCGCCCGAGACGCGATTTGCCAACGGCGTCGTCTTTCCTCTATTCGTGGCGGGCCTCGAGGCTGTCGATGTCGTGGACCGGGTTATTATCGTGGATAAGATCAAGCATCTTCCGGGGATATTCTTTCAGCGTGAGGACCAGCTTCTGGGGTGTCTTGAGCACGTGTGGGCGCTGCGGGATGAAGACCCAGGAGCAACTTGGAACACGTGGATACACAACGGTGAGTCCTTGTCTGCATCCCTTGATTTTATATTTTCCCTTCCTACTCGTTTTTGAAGCCGTATGTCAGTCTCACATGTCTTCTTACTTGACATGACACATTTCACTTCCAGTTTTCATCGTAGCTGACAGGTTCGAGCACGTTTCAGTGTCCTTGGATTATGAGGATTGTATCCCTGGATGATTACCCACCATCTACCAGCGTCTATCGGAGAATTCTTTGAGGATTACGAGGACGGCCAGGAAGACGACGAGGTTTCCAGCCAGCACCCAAACATAGCATGTGCTTGGCTTGCCTGGATTTCTGCCCATTTCCAGCCATGACACATTGCCACGCAACATCCCACCCGAGAGGATTTAGATTGTGCGATATTCATCAATGCTGGGCCCCGCAAAATGATGTCTCGCATAAAATACCCAGTTCAAACCGCCCAGAACCCCCACAGCTGCAATGACCGCGCTCGCGTAGTCTATGCAGTTTCAACAATGATCAGCCGCCAGGTACAAAAGAACCCGAATAAGGTTCATGCTGAGGCCGGGTGCGCGCAACGATAAGGGAAGAGAAGGGGTTACTTACTCATGCTGTTTCCCGTGACGGGAATAACACTGGGGAAGGTAAAGACGACAGCAAAGACGATGCTCAGCACCACGGTGAGGATATTGGCAGACCACCCGACAAAAGCAGCGACGCGAAAGGGCCTGTCAGCGGGCAGCACGGCCGGGGAGCGTCTGTGCCACAGCAGCAGCGCGGCTGGGATGGCAAACGAGAGGAGCTGGAGGACAAGGCTGGAGCCAATCACGGCGGAGAAGGCCGCGGTGGACCCGAGGTAGATGCAGCCGCTGATAAAGACGGCGACAGCATTGGCAACCAATGCCCAAACAGGGACGAGGTGCCGCGTATCGATGTGCGCGAGCTTGTGCTGGAGGGGGAGGCCGCCGTCCCTGGCAAAGGCCCAGGCCATGCGGGAGGCTGTCTGCTGGACGGCGTTGACTGCGAAAAGAGTGATGATGTGCAGAGCCACGACAAACACGGTGGCGGCCACGTCGGAGCCTGTCGCCTGCCTCCAGAGCTCAAAGATGGGCACCGTGGCGCCGACAAGGGCGTTGAGATCGGTAATCCCGTACGACATGGCCACAGCAAAGGCGAAGCCCGTCAGCATGCCTATAGTTAGGATGGACATGAGGGCTTTCGGCACGGTGCGCTGCGGCTGCTTGCACTCTTCTGACAAGTGCAGCACGGCATCAATGCCGCCGAACATGCTCGCCGGGGTGACGAGCCCCGTCAAGAAGGTGACGCCCGAGGGCCAGCCCGTCTGGTTGTCAAAGCTCGTCCATACGGCGTCTGAGGGCTGTTTGGTTGATCGGGCGAGGCAAGTGACGAAGATGACAAGGAACATGACAAGACTCATGGCGACTATTGTGGGAGATTTCGAATGGGGCCGTGTGAGCAGAGTGGAAAACATGACATGTATTTAAGCAAAGTATCAGAAATGATTGACTTACAGCCAATGTTGTGCGTCCACGGGGCTTTCTTGAGGCAGAAGATATTATAAGCCAACATGATTGCGTTGATAGCCTGGAACACAAGGAAGTAGTGCCATGGTTCGGCAGTATAAGTTTCGATGTAGAACGAGGGGACGGTAAGCAGCAGTTGTGAAGATAGGATCGTGATGGCCGCTGCCAGGAAGATCCATGACGTGACAGCGGCGAGCCCGCAGATGTATGAGATGGCTCGATTAAACCTGTGCGGGCTCAGAATGGAAGCGAAGTGGTACTGGCCGCCGGCTGTCGGGTAGACGGACGCAAGCTCGGCGAGGGTGATGCCAATGGCGCCGTAGCTAAAGGATATGACCACGATGCCGTATATGACGGTGACGGTGCCGCCGGCAGAAATGGCAATGGCCAGCGACGTGGCAATGGCGATCCAGCTGTTGCAAATGTTGAAGCCCAGCGCAAGGATTTCGAGGGGCTTGATGTCGCGTCGCAGGACCTCGCCCGTGCCCGCACTGACACTGGCAACTCGTGCTGCACTGTGCGGACTTTCCTCGCGGTTTCTCTTGTCTGACGCCTTTTCTCCTGTCTCGTGGACCATCCTGGTGTTGTTTCTGTTCTTGTTGCTGATGTTGACTGACTCGCTCAGGCTTTGTGTAGCTGTGGCAAGAAGCAAAAGGCGTGGCGGGCTTGTTGTGACCGCGCTGAAAGACAGCAAGCCTGGCGCCTCCTTATAGTAAAAAGAAGCCGCATGTGTAGCACATCTATGCAAACAGTACTTCGCGCGCATGCCATGTGTCAGCCGTTTCACGAGCCTCCATGGTCCCTGGTCCGATCCCCGCAGTTGTTAACTCTGTTATCTGCACGGTAGTCCCGGCTCTCAAAGCTTATTCGTCGAGCCCCGCAGCCCAGCCGCAATCCATGTAGCCCAAGTGCCTAGAGCTAGCCTAGATCGGGCGATATTGCCGCAGCCTCCAGCTTGCGCGTCCGTGCGATGTTTCCGCCAGGCGTCGTTATCGCCGGTGCCGCTTTGCGGGTTCGTAGTTGCCTCTGCGTTCAATGTCTTTGCCTTGCTCGCCTCCTATAGTGATTTTGCAACGAAGGCGGTGGTGCCGGGCTGCACGGAACTTGGGGCGATGTCACAGCCCTTCCACCACCCCCAGACAAGCTGTGCTAGTCTTCTCGCTAGGACGTGAGGAAGTGTGTTGAGGCCTTCCGGGCCGGTTCTCAGTGGTATAGCTCTTGAAGCTTGACTTCTCATGGTCTCACTCGGCTGGAAAACATTGCAGCTGGCGATCAAGCTGCATCCTGTAGCACACCCTAGTCCGAAGTGATATGTTGCTGCGCCGGATTACTGTTCCCCAGGAGGTCAGGACTCGTAAGCTAGGAAATGAAACATGCAGGATAATGGTTTTCGAGTTAGTGAAAAAACCAGTATCGGACAATCCGTGGCTGGAGTTGTGTTTCAAACAGTCATAGACACGATATATGATGGAGTAAATAGTGCTACGAGGCATGACACGGCACTCATCAGTTCAAGAAAGCGCCAATTCTGGATACCACCAATTCTTTGTAAGTCTCTCCAAGTCATGCCAGACTAGTTATGCTATTCGAGTGCAACTGAAACTTGTATCACGAATTTAAAAACCGGCATCCACTTCGTCCACGAGGTGGTAGTCGCCGGGAATTTCCCCGTACAAAGACACGTCGGCCATGGCCCGACTAAGATTGTCCATCCCCTTCTGAAGCTCCTCATCGGTGATTGTCAGCGAGATGCTGCACCTAATCCTGGGTTTCTGGGGGTAAACGAGGGTGCCATATTGGTAAGCGAGCCGGGCGATGCGGCGAGCTGTGACACCGCCCTCTCCCTCGTTTAGCACAATGACGAGGTCGGCGCCGCGCCCTGTACAGTATCTCAGGAAAGGGTAGTTCCAGCGTGACGTCACCTCGCACCATTTTTCCTGAATCACCCGAGCCCGGTCGAGCAGATTGGGGTCAGCGTAGAGACGGAGGGCTGCCAGCGTCGAGGCATTTGCAGCAGGACTCATGGCATACGTGCTGGCAGACTGGTTGGGCCGCACGAGCGTCATGGTGTCGTCGCAGCCGAGGACGTATGAGGCTGGAAACGCGCCACCCGAGATGGACTTGCCGAGCACAACCATGTCGGGCTTGTTGTCCGGGCCCAGCCAATCAGAGCATAGGAACTTGCCCGTCTTGCCCGAGCCCATGCGTACCTCGTCTGCAATGAAGAGGGCGTTGTGTTTCTTGCACAGCTGCCGTACGCGAGTGGCAAAATCAATCTCTTCCTCAAATGTCTCAAGGCCGCCGTGGATCGGCTCCATCATGACGGCGGCAATGCGGCCGTGGTGCTTTTCAAAGACTTTCTCAAAGTCCTCCGCGTGGCCGTAACGCAGCACCTCGTTGGTGTCGGGATCAAAGTTGATAATATTGGTGCTGGTGATGCCGTATTCTATGCGTTCACAGTTGGTAAGCTAGCGGTCCATAACAAATCACCGGCTTGTTACACTGGTGGTGGTCGAGGGTAAAGAGAGAGCTCTGGCTTACCTTGCTGCCCACATCCGGGCGTCATAAGAGGCCATATACCCGATGACAGACCGTGGTAGTTCTCAGAGCACCCAAGCACGAGCAGCTCCTTGGCCGGAATGCCCTTGCGTTCAATACCCCATTTCCGCGCAATCTTAACCGCCGCGTCTGCCGCCTCAGCCCCCGATGTCATGGACGCCACTTTGTCATATCCGAGCTTCTCGCACAGAGTCTTCGCGAGGATGGGCCATTGGTGGTCGCGAATGGCAATGTTTGTTTGGAAGGCTGATTGCAGATACCTCACATTGTCAGTTTCGGTTGAGACTGACTAGGGAGGGCTTTTTGCGAGCAGCAATTGGTGCACGGATTCAATATTACTGACCGCTCTTGAGAGATCCTACGATCGCCTCAGTGATTTGTGGATTGCAGTGGCCTAGATTCACTGTTCCCATCGAGATCGCAAAATCGATGACTTCTTTGTTGTCGACATCCTGTCGAGGAAAAGGAATTGCTGTTCATTAATGTGTATTCTCTCAAAGAGCACAAGACAGACGCACCTTGAGTGTCGAGCCCTTGGCTGACACTATGTAGCCAGGTAGTGGGCCAAATCCGCCAGCAGAGTACCTGTCCTCGAGTGCCAGAAGCTCTGTTGCCTTCTTTGACAAGTTGTCGCCTTGCCTCAAAAGTGTCGCAGCTGGCATGATGTGATCACTTGTCGAAATATGTGTTTTGGAGGATGAAGGATCAATAAATCAACTGTCGCAGAGATTCGGTACGGGAGATGCGCAGGCAGGCCTGTTAAGAGTCTTATATAGAAAGTGGCCCAAGGCACTCGGGACTTTTCGCGATTCAGTCGCCCTCCACCAGACCAGACCGGGTACCCCACTATTCCCCGCCCTTCCGCAACAACGCGTGGGTACAGGGAGGTCCACAACCCACTGCTGCGGCACAATTTCCTAATCGGTCACAGCGTGCATTCCCCCGTAGTGTAGCGTAAGCGCAGTTGCACCAGCGTGCCCTCCGGAACTTCCGACCGGACGTCAAAGTGCATTCACCGGGTGCCAGTGCTTAAGCTCGAGTCTCGTCCAACGTTTCAGAGAGGACGCGGGTCGGGTAAGGGTCTGGGCGGAAGTTGCGGAATGGGGTCGGTCAGCATCGGAACGGCAGCCACACAATTACAATAAGGCTTGCGGGGGGATGTTGCTTTGCTTCTACCGGTTGTCCCCAACAGAACTAGAGGCCCCCGGCAGTCCCCGGGGGCAGGCAAGCCCCGTGTTTGCATGAGTGAGGCCGGAGCGGGATAACTTACCTAGTAATCGGGCCCCCCGCGCGCCGCTCGCGCTCGGCCGCCGGAGCAGCTACGCTCCTCACCCCGGCCGGGGGGGCCTCTAAATGGCCATCGAAGTGGCCGTCCAAGTGGCTAAAGTCGCCGAAGTCGGCTAGCGACGTATATACGCGGCTCTACATAGTCAGATTTTAGTGGGGGCTACTAAGGCGCTGAGGCGCTTAAATTCCTTATCGCTAGCGCTAGATAGGGCTGGCACGGATCGCTCTAATGCTTTTACTTAGATTTCCTATCCTGGACGAACCTCCCGCGGGCGGTTCGGCGACAAGCTAAGCTAACCCCTTAGTTTTCACTTCGTTCAAACACGGGGCATAAAGTATCGCCAGAGACGACAAGGCAGCGGCGGAGGTTGCTCTTAACAATATCCTCGTCGTCGCTACAGTTAGTAGTGATAGAACTCTGGTCGGTAATATCGCTATCGATATCGTCGCTACAGCTATCGGAGGAGGAGGAGGAGGAGGAGGAAGAGAAGGTCTCGAGCTGTTCGTTAATAAGGGCTTCGGCGTTAGAGGTAGCGTATTCTCCGGAGGTTTCGACGGCCTTTATATAGACGCCGCCGCGGATTGGCGGCGTAAGGTTGTGCTAAGGCCGCCCGGCGGGAATCCGAGCGATCCGGTAGGCCTTTACAGTCTTTAGTACGGTATCTGAGTGGTAGATATAGTCAGTAAGTTGGGGCTTTTGTCAGCATGGTGTATGTAATTAGGGAATTGTCTGTGGTTGCACATTCCCCCTGAATTGTAACACTTTGTATTTCTTCCGGCCCTTGTTTTCTTCTTCTTCCATTGTCCATTGATGGCGGTTGCGACCAGTTTTGGGATTTGAGTAGTATTTTCCATCGTAGCGCCTGCTGTGATCCCACCACCCGAACGAAACGATTGAATAACACGGGCAAAAAGGGGAAGAAAAGAGGCAGAATTGCATCTTGATTTCGCTGGTCGCGTCGCGACCGACCATATGCTGGATAGCGAGGGAGCCGCCTAGGTGCATAGCGAGCCAGCTGTCGAGGCGTAGGACGGAGTCCTCGTATATAAAAATTGACTGGCCGTCGGCGATGCGGTCTTGGATAGCCTGTACCGTCGTCTGCTTGTCGCGCGGTGCGACGCCTATGGCTGTGAGTGGCTACTATCTAAGGTGCCCGGCTCTTTGGGAGGATAGGCGAGCTCGAGTCGAAATCGGTCGGGCTGAGGGTGGTTAATAGTGCCTCAGCGACACTGTCGATGGTGTAAGATATTGGGCAGCGTCCGACATCAGATTTATTGTCAGACAGTCGCTGAGTCACGATAGTAATGCATCACGATGTTAATAACTGAGTTGTAGCAGTCCCAAATCCGAATCAGCCCCTCGAAGCCCAAGAACGTCAATGGTGGGGGCGGGCTCAAGGATGTCAACTGCCCAGCTTTACTCTATAACGGTGTGATTAGTGACACACTCGCACGCTTTCCATATAGGAGTCAAATCTGGATCCGTGCGCTTCTAGTCTGCGGTTACTGCCGACCGTTCCCAGGTCCGCATGCAGAGAAATCGGACAGCATCATGAAATCAATCAGGAAGGAAAAGATGGTAACGTGGTAGGAGCTGGCACAGAAAGAAGACATGACTAGAGCTTGATCCTGACTATTGTGCCGTCAGTCGCTGTGGCGGCTGGCCGAGAGCGGGTTAAACCATGGTCCAGCGTCCTGCCGGACAATCCCCGAACATTACTCTGCAAATTCACGAGCACTAGAGTCACTAAGGCACACCTGCGCTCGAAAACGACAGTCACGGTGTTGAAATATTAAGACGGCATAGAAGGTCGAGTATTATTGAATTACGGTGTGGCGTCAGGCAATGAGACTCTGCTCACGTGTCCCGTCCGATCCTCTTTATTATGTGTGACTGATAAGGCCGTGGTTGTCTACGACGCGAGTGCCTTCTTGCTGACTTCTACGTCCTCTCCCACGGAAGGATATTGGTGCCAAGGTTTTCCCCATGTAAATTATGCAGCGCCTGAGTCCAACCTTACCACACGTTACACTTCGAACATGTTGCCCACGAAACCAAGACCCACGAGAGCGGCAGCGGCAACACCAGCAAGGGAGGCGCTGCCAGCAACTGCGGCGGCCGTGGGGATCACGGCAGTCGAGCTGGTGCCGGTCGCCGAGTGAGTGGCGTTGGCCGAGATAGAGTAGACTCCGGAGGGCGTCTGGGTCGCGGAGGCGGTGTTGGCCAAAGTCAGAGAAGAGTGGTCCAGCTCCGGCTTTGTTTCGAGGACGATCCAGGCGTCCTTGCCGCCGCAGATCTCGGGCGAGAAGCCGGGGCATGGCGTGTTGCACTGGTCGTCAGCGACAAGGCCCGAGGCCGGGGGCAGCTCGTTGAAGCAGGCACACTTGTTACCCTGCAGACCGGCGTAGGGTTGCGCCTCGACGCTGCACTGATGGCGGCAGCTGCCGTACGAGGCGTAGGCGATGATATTGCTGGCGGCCTCGGCGAGGCTGAGTGAGTAGCAGCCTAGAGCCTCCTTGGCGGCCGCGGCGGTCGCAAGGACTGGGAGGAGCGCGAAGGCCTTCATGCTGGGTGTTGGCTGAATCGGTGGTCGGGGAGATGAACGAGTGGAAGGATTCGAGTAAGAGCTGTTGATGTTGTTGACAAGTGGTTGTGCCTGATCAACAGCGCGCCGGCGTTGTATTTAAGGACGTTGAAACAAGCCCTGTCTAGTTCCACAGTTGTTAGTGTCAGGTTGCTGCTTCCGGCTAGTCAGGGGAAATACAAGATGTCAGATCAGGCAAAACTTCCCCATCGGGACAGGACTGACAGGAGCATGGGCCGTTCCTTGCCATTGCCCTGGTCGCCGGATACTGCTGCCTTGCGTTAAGTGGTGTAGCATTGCTCTTTTGGGATTCTTACTACTTCAAAGGGTAAAACTGCGCGTCCCTTTGATCATCACATCTGTCGGTGCTACGGAAGCCCCTGTACGAGTAACGCATTGTCTCGTTTCATACCAGACAAGCCACCTTGCCCGGCTTCATAAACAATAGTAAAATCCTTACATGTGAAACAAACCCGGCCACAGCAACACAAAATCATGCAGCGTACTGATAGGTGCCTTGCTCGGCCGAGACCCTCTTATGGAAGAACATGGCCTCGCATCCCCGATCGAGGATGTGCCATGGTGGCTGGTTACCGCCGCTGCGCCTGTGCATGGGAAAGCACTGCTGCAACGACGTTGGCCGGACTCCTAAATTTCAATGTCTCCGTAGCTTCCGCCAGTCGAATGTGGCTGTTCCCCTGGAGGCTGTGCCGCCCCTGCCGGGCTCGCTTCGTGGGTTCGTCTGTGCCATGCCAGAAGGCTTTCGCAGGCAGGAGCATAGCCCGACGAGCCAAAAGCGAGGCCAATGTGGCGCAAGAAGCCGGAGCTCCAGGAACTCAGTCAACAAGTCCAGCGTGGTGACACGTGGAACGTGGACGGAAACTCTTCAGCCAACCTTGTGCATTCATTGATATCAGCACCAGACCTTGGTAACAGCCTTTTATGTCTACGTGGTTGGATCACGAGCTTCAACGGACCACACAGCAAGTCTGATTGTTTGACTCGCTCGGGAAGAAATATCAAACGAGTGCCTCGGTATCTTAAGCACGAATAGCAGCGGGCGAAGGACAGAAGAAACATGCATCGGCCCGTCTCTGACACTACAATCGATCACTAGCTTCCCTGCTCCGAGGAGGACATTGCCGCGATTCTCTCTCCGTGCAGAAACGCGTCGAGAAACCCTTGTGCTCCCCCCCCCTCCTCTTCCGACGCCATGCATCCTGTACAGAACCACAGATCGCATGCCTCTAGTACTTAGGCCTCTTGTCCTCCTCCGCCGTCAGCAGACTAGTTCTGCTGCGAGCAGGAAGTCCACAATAGCACAAGTTGTTATTGTTACCAGAGATAAGAGACTCGTCTTGCCTCAACCCCATGAGTAACGCTCGTGATGCGCATCAGGGATAAAGCAAGCACCATTGAAATGCTTGGTAATCAGCGCCGGCTCGGTGCTGCTGGAGGCGGCCAAGGAGAGGGAAGGGGAAGGGGAAGGGGAAGGGGAAAAGGGGGCTTTATCTGCCCAGAAAGCAGCTGGCTGTGTCGTGCGACTCGGCACGTGCTCATCCGCATCCACCACGACGGCCTGCAAAAGACGGCCGACTAGGACGGCCGTCACGACACGACGCACACGCATACCCAATGGTGGCCTTACGCGCCCGCCGCCGCCACGAGTCCGCTAGCATGAGCGGTGCCGCCCTCGGCGGGCATCCGAGGCGGCGTGAGCCCTACGCCCTGCGCGCCTGCATTGCATGCCCCCGCCGCAAGGGCAAGTGTGACGGCCGCCAGCCATGCCGCCACTGCGCCTTCCGTAAACTCAACTGTGTCTTCCCCGATGTCAAGTTGACCACGGCCAGGCCCCAGCAGAGTACCAGCGCCCACCACACGGCCCCCCTGCAGATGATCGTTCAACTGCAGCGGCAGGTCGACAGCCCGGCAGGTCGACAGCCCGGCAGCTCAGTTTGGTACCGTCTGGTGACGCTCACGCTTCAGCTCAGACACCGCAAACCCTAATACCGATCCCGATCCCGATCCCGATCCTAACCACTGTTCCCCAGTGTGACGACACAACCGACAGGTCGCAGAATCGGGCCAGGGACAAGGGCAGGTTCAGCACGTGAGTCGAACACCCCAGGTTTCCTTATGTAATCCATCTGTTATGTCAGCAACCTTTGGATATGTGGATCACAACATATCCTGCGATCCAGCGAGAACACGATGAAGGACAAAGGTATATAGGGACAGGAAGATCCCCTAGATAGTAGCCATTCCTTTGTACTTCAGCGATCAATCTAAGTATCATTCTCACCCTTCACTTGACCAGTCACTCAATTGATTGAGAGTGGTATCTCTTCCAAGAGACACAACCCCCAAGAGAACAACGACATTCGAAGAGTAGTATTGTCCAAGCTTTACCTATTCCCCAGGACAGCAACCCCCGAAGCCCGACCCACGGTTGACCCCAAAGGTCGGATCGTGACACCCAGCAGGTTCCCAGAAGATTCCCTCCTCTTCGGGTGGATCCCGAGCCGGGGTCGATGCAGCCATGAAGGATGCCACCAATTAGTTGGTAACGTCGGGTAAACCACGGATTATATACGGCTAAGCCAGGGGTGCTTATTCGGCGCTACCGACGCGGACTAGGGTGCCACGGGACTAATACGGCACTCGCCGCCGGTCGATAGGCCTACAGCTTTAGCCTCTATATATAAAGGTTAAATAAGAAAAAACTAACCCTTACTCGAGAACACGTTACCTTGGGGGCTTAGCAGTCTCTGCTAAGATAGGTATTACTAGCAAGGACTTGGAGCGTGTCTCCTTGTTAGCTTGTCTACCCAATTCTGCGTAGCACTGTACAAAAATATAGGTAAATCAGAAGTAACGCTATATGCGTAACCCGAATAGATATCATCCAAGTGGAGTTATCCGCGAACCCATATTCACTAGCTAGTCTAGTATAATAGTAGATATCGCTACGGCCTAGGTAAAGCAATTTCGGACTGCTGCGACTACATTGGACTGTTACCCCACATACTCCACATACCCCAACTATCCCCACAGGCGTGGTTAGGTCCCGAATGGTGGTGCCTTGTCGGCAGTGCGGCTGACTTTCAGGTGGCACGTCGTCTCCGGGGTTGAGACTGGGATACTGGTCTTGGCAGGCGGAGCACTCAGTGCCAGCTGTGGCTACTTAAACCCCTCAACAGCCTTTGCCACGATGTGGTGAGAAACCCCAACCCTTCCGCGCAGGCACTTCCTCTTCATTGTTCTATTCCTGAGATTGCCAGTAATAATGAACGTCGCTACAGTTTCAAAGGCCTCACAGCGCTCCCAAACGCCGTGGTGGAGGCAGAGGGAGCTCCTCAGGCTGAACTTCATCATTCTGTCTCTCGTCATGTTCTGTAAGGCGAATGCATGTCTCTGCAATACCTTCACCAGCTAATCTTTATTTGTCCCCCTAGCATCTGCCAATGGCTACGACGGCAGCGTCATGGGTGGCCTCCTCGCCCTCAAGAGCTGGAACCAATTCATGGAGTTCCCCACCGGCACCTATCTCGGCTGGATCAATGCCATATACTTCCTCGGAAGCGCCATCGCCTTTCCCGCCGGCGCCTGGTTCTCGAATCGATACGGTCGGAAGCCCGGCATGTATATCGGATATGCTTTCCTCTTCGTTGGTATCGCCATGCAAGGAGCTGCTCAGAATGAGAGAACCTTCACATACGCCCGTCTCTTTATTGGCATCTCTTCGGCCTTGCTATCCATCTGCGCCCCTGTCCTGCTCAACGAAATTGCACACCCTATGCAACGGGCTATCGTCAGCGCTCTCTACATGTGCGGCTACTACGTCGGCGGCACGATCAGCAGCTGGGTCACTTTCGGAACCAGGGATATTGCTTCGGACTGGGCCTGGAGAATCCCCGTTATTCTACAGTGTGCCCTGCCCCTGCTTGCACTACCTGGACTCCTCATCGCCCCCGAGAGTCCACGTTGGCTCATCAGCGTCGGCCGCAACGAGGAGGCGACTAGGGTCCTGGCAACGCACCACGCCGGTGGACGGATGGATGACCCTATTGTCCTCTCCCAGATGGTCGAGATGGAAACTACCATTACGGCTGAGAAGGAGGCCGCTCACAGCGGGTCATACGCCGACATGTCCCGAACCCCTGGTAACCGCCACAGGCTGATGATTTCTGTCGCCCTCGGCTTCATTTCCCAGTGGGCGGGAAATGGTGTCATCTCCTACTATCTGCCCCTGGTTCTCAACTCTGTGGGTGTCACCTCCGTCACCGACCAGACTCTGATCAACGCCTGCCTGAACGTTTGGAATCTTCTTTGGGCTCTCGCTGCTGCCACTTCTGTCGACCGCTTCGGCCGACGCGGGCTCTTCCTGGCTTCGGCTATCTTGATGTTCGTCAGCTTCGTCATCGTGACCGCGCTCAGTGGTTCATTCGCGCAGACCCTGTCTTCCAAGGTTGGCGTCGCCGTGATTCCGTTCCTCTTCCTCTTCTTTGCTGGCTACGATATTGCTCTGTAAGTATCTTTCCCTCCTTTTTTTTTAGCGAATGGCTAACTAACGAGAACTTTCTCTCCAGCACCCCTTTCCTTGTCGCCTACCCTGTCGAAATCTGGCAATTCACTATGCGCTCCCGTGGCCTCACAGTCACCTGGATCACTGCCCTCTCCTCGATCTTCCTCAACACCTTCGTTAACGGCATCGCTCTCGACAAGCTCGGATGGAAGTACTACATTCTCTTCTGCATCCTTCTCTTCTTCTGGATCGTCTTTGTCTGGTTCGCTATTCCCGAAACAAGAGGACACACCCTCGAGCAGATGGCAGTTGTCTTTGATGGAGAGGACGCCGTTCTTACACAGACAGTCGTGCTTCATGAGAAGCAGGAAGGTGAATCCGAGGCCAAGCACATAGATAACAAGGCTTAGAGCCTGTACGATGCATTTTTGCTGGCGAGGCGGACTGAGAATCCCTAGGTACATTCTATGGAAGATAGTCTAGAGGCTAAGTCGTTTTGAGCAATCCAGGCATAGACTACCTGCACAGTGTTAAACGCCCAAACCAGCGTTATAGAAAGGGGTCAAGAAACCATAGCGAATGAAAACCATATTTACTACTCACAGTCCTGCATTGCCATAACGGTGGTTCCTCGTGTACAGTCTTCGAGGGCAGTAATTTTTAATTTGACCAGGCAAGACCTCACATAATGGACAACGCACGCTCGACAGTCCAACCACTTGAGTGCCGAAGGAGCCAGCCACACTTATATCTGTTCTGGTTGATGCTTGGCTAATTACATAAATACAACTATAGACTTCATCTGCACATTCGCTTCAGACGGGTCGCTTCATCATAGGGTATGGTACGTTTTACTTTTGCATGAAGCTGATTAGGATCAGAATGTCAAGCGGCTCAAGAATCAATACAACATCATGCAGGGCCTGTATCCTTGTCGTTAGTCACGGTCTGCTCAAGCATGTCTGCGAACAGGTCAAGGCCGGCCCCGATCGTGCCCATGATCTCAAAGACGTGTGCGCCCTGGAATATACAGGCCCACAAGCGGACCACGGCCGCCGCCATGCGCCTGATGCGCCTAATACTGTTGGTCTCGCGGAGCAGGGGCGGGCCGAGGTCCGTCTCGTTGATGATGCTGGCGACGATGCTGACGATGCTCCGCTCGCCGGTCCGGAGTTCTTTGCCCTCGGCAAGGGCCATGGCCACGGTCTCGAGCCACTTGCTCAGGTAGATGGCACACTCGACATTGCACAAGCTGTGCACAATGCTCCACGACAAGGTCTGCGTCTGCGCCACGTACTCGACCCCAATGTGGACCGGGATGCTCAGCGAGTGCGCAGCCTGCAGGGCGGCCCTCTCCACGTGGGATAGCCGGTCCAGCAGCGGTACCTCCCAGAGACCCTGAGCAATGGCGCCCGGGTCCCGTGTGTCGAGGTGGCGGTAGCTGCCCAAGTCGGCGTATAGGCGGATGTAGGCCAGCCGGAAGAGGGCCGTGGCGTTGAAACTCAGGGGCCCGCCTGGCGCCAGGGGATCGAGAGATGAGTCCCGGGTCATCTCCCACTGCCTCTGCCACCGGCGAAGGGCCATGCCCAAGCCCTCGAGGATGTCGTCAGAGAGCTTCGTATCCCCTCGGCTCGAGGCAAAGGGAAAGGACGACTGTCGCACGAGGAAGATCTGCTGAATAATGCCGTGCATCAGCACATAGTTGCCAAAAGACGAGACCGTGCTTTGCTCGGCCGCATCCGCGACGTGGACAAAGAGGGCGGAGTAGCTCTTGGCAAAGGACGACCCGACGTGCACATCCTTGTTCCGAGCAGCGTGCCACGCAGCCTCGTCGGCGGCTCGCCAGTGTGTCTCAGGGGCCGGCAGCTGAACGGGGCCCATCTCAGCCGTGGTCAGCTTCGGGGGGATGTTATAGGCGATCGAGTGCAGGTTCGAAAAGCTGTAGGCCACAATCTTGACCCGCCGCGCCCCTTCTTCGGCGATCCAGTCGTGCCAGGTGAGACTTTCGGGGCGTGTTGCGGCCGGCGTTGTCCGTCCCTGCTCACGTATCATCGTGGCCAGCTGACTGGCTGTTGCGAAGGCTTCTCTCAGCACAGACCGCTGATTCCATGTCCCCAGAGCAATGAGAAGAATCATGGCCTGCATCGTCTGTAGATCGCGGGACCTAGAGTGCCCGGCTGAGGAAAAAGAGTTGCTGTCACGCCGTCGCAACTGGGCTTCGAGTAACACCATAGCTGCTCGGTATAAGATATCCGCCTGCTGCCGCTGGAAGCGGTATCGGGCCCCCGTAGCTGCGATGGCCACGACAAGCTCGGGGGCCGAGTCTACGAGCGTGAAGGTGGACGTATGCAGGCAGGGCAGGTGTTCATGAAATCCGGTAAAGAAACCCTCCACGTACCGGCATAGCGCATGCCGCGAGGGCATAACAAACCCGGGCGGCAGTGTGCTGGCGTGGCTCTGCAGTTGGTCGATGATGATTTCGTGATCTTCCTGGGATATCCTCCAGGGCATAGCGTCCCGATTTGACGCCGATTCCGGCTGCAGCGCTCGCCAGGTCTTCCCAGGGGCCGGGCCTGGTGCACGGCCGCTCCCTGGCGGCGCCGGGTGCTCGTCATTGTCTAGGTGCATAGATGGCAGCCGAGATTCGTATCGTGAGAAGGTGCCGGCTCGCGGAGGCTCGAAGTCGATGTCGTCCACCACAGTCATGCCAACGATGGGGTTCGCGCTTGCCACAAACATGGACATATCGAGGTTAGAAGAGCTATGCTCGTATATGGGCACCCCCACGCCGGGAGGCAGTGTGCTGAGGAAGAGGGGAGGGATCAGCAGCGAGGGCTGTGTGCTTGGATCTCCCCAGAGGAGATCTAGGTTATCGGCAAAATGAAAGTCCCACATCTCCTGGGAAGCCAATGTGTCTTGGATCCGTGGCATAGCGGCCTCTCCCAGCCCCTCCAGACCATTGGCATCGTGTGTCTGCGTCGACGTGAGCACCGAGGCTGGAGATGGGATCGCTGCTGTCGCTGCCGACCTTGTTGTTGATGTTGCTCTTGTCACTGATGCTGCGAGATTCGAGTCGATATTAGCTATCAGGCCGTGGTGGCTGGATATCTGGGCCGAGGAGTGGTGATCTTCACATCTCGCGGGAGGGGTCCGAAGATGAGCCGTGCCGGTGGCGGCAAAATTTGTAGCGCCAGAGCTGCCAGAGCTGGTGGCTGCGGCGGCGATGGAGTCTTGCGGTGAGGTTCCTAAACGCGGCAAACCTGCTGAGGAATATGGACCTCGAGCGTCAACGGACTTCGGGGACACGCCATGCTCCTCAGCGATGCCCAAGCCGGATGGCGCGACGGTGATGCTCATAGGCTCTGCTGTCGGGTTGCCGGTGGTGTTCGCGGCGGACGTGTCAGCGACTGCCCGCTCGTCCTGCTGCGGCACATTGTGGGCCAGTTTGTTGTGCCGGGAGAGCAGGTCTCTAACGTGTGCAATGCATCAGGTCAATGTTGGACCTCAAAGGAGACACGCGTGCTGTCCAGGCTCAACCCCCAAGGACAGAAACATGAACTCATGGACGGGATGGTATTTGCCCACCTGCGCGTAAAGGCGCTACCACAGTAGCAACCATACGGTTTCTCGCGTGTGTCTGCCTCGACAACATGTTAACCACGACGTGGCCGTGCTGGCTGCGTAGCTCTAGCAGAGGCCAAGGGCGGCTGAGGACTGGGGACTGCGGGGGTGTTAGGGCGGGGGACACCTGGCGAGCCGCTGACTTACGGGTTCGTTCGTGTCGGCGCAGGTGCTCGGTGCGCTGGAACTGCTTCGCGCAGAACCGACATGGAGGTACGTGGACCTTGTGCCGCATGACTCGGCCGCACACAAGCAGAGACCCTGCGAAGGACCTTTGCGATGCGCGTGCGTGGTTGGGCGACGATGCGCAAAGTTGGGGAGGGAAAGAGCAGGCAGATTGGGGGAGCGCAGAGCACGGGTTGGGTTGGGGTAGATTGCACACTACGCTGTACTTAAGGTCCGGCAATGCAAGGGTGGGGTCGATTATCACAGGATGGAATCGTTCCGCTAGACTACGTGTACGCTGCTGTATGTCCTCTAGCGAGGCAACGCTAATAGCTCACGCGTCGCCATCCGCGATCAGCCGATACACACTACGCGAGTCGCGCCCCTTGGTCCGCTCGTCGGCGACTGCCTTGCCATAGAGCCTGAGGATAGTGTCGCCCAGCAGGAGCTGTGCATCGACGTCCTTGGCGAGCGCGACCGCCATCTCGAGCACGCCCTTGCACAGCTCCACACTGAAACCCCCGGCAAAGTCGTTTTCGCTGGTGGCCCCGGGCGTGACGCCCTTGACCGGGTTCTGCTCTTTGCTGTTGTAGCAACGGCCGCTGCTGACGTTGATGAGCGCCGCCAGCACCTTGGGGTCCAGCCCGGCCTTGACGCCCATGTTCATGGCCTCGCACACGGCCACGGTGCTGGCGGCACTCAGGTAGTTGTTGATCTGCTTGCTCGCAAGTCCCGCGCCCGGGGCGCCGCAGTAGAATATGTTCTTGCCCATCATCTCGAGCACAGGCAGAGCGCTGTCGTAATCGGCCTCGCTTGCGGCGCCGACCATGAGCGTCAGCGTGCCGGCATTGGCGCCGTTGGGTCCGCCGCTGACTGGAGCATCGACAAACGAGCCAAGGCCCGACCTGGCCACTTCTCTACCGACCTCGGTGCTCGTGGCAGCCTCGATTGTCGAGCACTCGAGGAACCGGATCTTGCGGTCCTGCGGTGCGATCGAGAGCAAGCCAGTCTCCTTGTCCGTGTACACATGGCGCACGTGCTCGCCCTTTGGAAGCATTGTGACGATGATGTCCTACATGAAGCGCGACAAGGGGATCCGTCAGCACGCCGCAGAACCGTGGGTGGAATCGAGCATCCTCCTTACCGCCCGCTCGGCGACTTCCCTGGGCGTCTGGGCAGCCTCGACGCGTTGTCCTGTCGCCTCGACCTGCTCGATAAAGGCGTTTCTGCGCGCCCCCGAGACTTCGCAGATCACCATCTTCGCGGAAGCGGGAATCTTCTTCCGGATGTTCAGGGCCATGCCCCAGCCCATCTGGCCAATGCCGATGAAGCCATACCGAGCCTCTGCGTTGCTGGCCATGGTTGTCTGTGCTCGTTCACAAGGCCGCGGTGCGTCGTAGTTCGTGTTGGGGGGATCGTCCTCCTTTGTGGTTCTTATTGCTCAGTCTTTGACTTCCCAGACTCCGTCGGACCTGGTGTCTTGTGGACGCAATATGCATGCTCTCCTGGTCCGCCCTCCGCAGGGTTCCGTGTCGAAAACGCTCCATACTCCAATGTTATAGACTTTAGTCTTGTACCACCCAAAAAATACCCCACCCCACCAGCTTAGAGCGAGGAGCCTGCTCCGAAACATATTTGGGCCTGCCAGTAGAGCTCGGGACAAGAGATCGCCATTGTTACGAGTTTTCACCCTGCGTCATCTTCCTACCGCTTCCGTGGCATGGTCTAGGACGTGGCCTTCCTCTGCCTTTCTCCTCCGTAGTCTCCAATATTTTAGGGGATGGGGTTTGGGGTAAATCAGATTCGGAAAGGGTTGCTACCGCTTGGGTAATGGCTCCACGGGACTGGAGCACGAGAATATCATGATCAAGCTCGCCAAGCATTGGCGGTGTTGTTGTCTTGGCATTCGGTATGTCGATCGTCCGCTTGATATCTCCGCATCGCTCTTTTGCCGCCACAGGCAGTATCTGGTTGCGCTCAGCACCCGTCAACTGTCTTGCAGATGTTCCTTGGCTGGACACAAAGGTGGATCTCGTCATGTCAAGCTCTCTAGTCACGAGGCATGCGTACTATCGTAAAAACCATTCGTAAGAGCTCCGCGAAAAAGACTGCGTTCTGAATTGAGACTTTTCCTCTAATTGCTACACAGTCATCAAGAGACGCGCGCTGGGTTTTATCCATCATGAATCATAAAACAACAGCTCGAGTGCATGAGTCACTGAAACAGTGCCTGTCCAGGCTTTTGGGAGCCTTTTTTCTTATTCCCAGTTTAAAAGTGACCCTCGACGGTGAGCGTGCAAGTTTTTGACACCAAGTACTCCTCAATAGCGACATCCTTGCCCGATTCCTTGCCATATCCAGACAGCTTCATGCCCCCAAAGGGCGACTCAGCTGCAGAAGAGTTGCCAGTGTTGAGCCCAATCATGCCGGCCTCGAGGTTTTCCATGAGGCGCCACGTGCGATCGATATCCTTTGTAAAGAAGTAGCTCGCGAGACCCATGCTCGTGTCGTTGGCGAGCTTCACAGCCTCGTCCTCGGTTTCAAAGGGGAAGACGGCCAGGATAGGGCCGAACGTCTCCTCCTTGCTCAGCAGCATGGAGCTGTTGGCGTCACGGATGATGGTCGGCTCGTAGAAGAAGCCGGCCCCCTGTCCGCGCTGGCCGCCAACCACAACCTTGCCGCCATGCGCTAAAGCGTCGTCGACGTGGGACTGGGCCTTTGTCACGTTCCGTGATGTCGTCAGCGGCCCGACGGTGGTATCGCCCTGGGTCCCATGGCCCAGTCTGAGCTGCTTGGTGCCCGCGACTATCCGCTCCAGAAACTCTTCGTAGATGCCGCTCTGCACGTAGACGCGGTTCGCAGTGACGCACGCCTGGCCTGCGTGACGCCACTTGAGCTTGAGGAGCTCGTCGGCCGCATGCTGTTGGTTACAATCGTTGAACACGACGAATGGGCAGTTGCCTCCCAGCTCCAGGGTGACCTTCTTGAGCCCCTCGGAGCAGTGCCGAGCAATCAGGCTGCCGATGAGTGTCGAGCCCGTAAACGACACCTTCTTGGTCAAGGGGTGCTTGCACAGGGCTTCGGCGACCTCCGGAGTGTGCGCGAGCGAGGTGGTGATCACGTTGAACACGCCTGGGGCGAATCCGGCTTGGACAGCCAGGTTGGCCAGGATGAGGCACGTTAGGGGCGTCTCGGGTGAAGGCTTTGCCACAACGGTGCAGCCGGCAGCAAGCGCGGCAGCAACCTTCCTCAGGATCATGCTGTATGTCGCGAAACGATCTCCACGTCAGCTTTCTGCCATATCTGTTCGTTTGTACATGTCTTTCCCCTGCCAAAACACTTAATTGAGTGACTATTAACCTACGCAATTGGGAAATTCCAGGGCACGAGAGTCACACAAACACCAACGGGTTGCTTGATGACCATGACCCGGCGGGAAGGCAAGGAAGGCGTGCTGATGTTTCCTCTTATGCGCTCGGCTTCGCCGGCGAACCACCAGGTGAAGCCGAGGGCATAGTCGAGCTCGCCCTGCGCCTCGGCGAGGGGCTTTCCAGACTCGTACGTCAGCACTAGGGCGATGTCGTCGCGGTTCTCCCGGATCAGGCGGTCCCACTCGAGCAGCTTGCGACCACGGGAGCGCGGGTTCTCCTTGCGGAACGTCTCAAAGGCCTCGGCGCTGGACTGCACCACGGCGTCGACATCGGAACTACCAAAATCTGTACAGGACAAAATGCGTTCGCCGGTACCTGGGTCTATTCAATTTGGGGAAAGACGAGCACAGCGTCATTTCATTGTAAGCACTCCTCGTAGACCTACATGGAGCAGGGTAAGGGGTTAGGAGACTGGCGGATTATTCTTTACCTTCGACATCAAATTTCTCGCCCGAGGACGCCGTCTTCCATTGTCCATGAACGAAGCTCTCAGGTCGGAAGAGATCCGAATTTGCCAGCTGGAGTTCGTCTTCAGCATATTGCACAGGTCTGAGGGCGTAGGGATGAGCAGATTTACCTTGAACGGGAGATTCTCCATGGTGCTTTTATGGTTTCCCGGTATTCTAGATACGTGGGCTTTGGGTAGAGGGCAGACCGGACCAGGAAAGAGAGGAGCAACGAAGGTGGGAAAGACGCAAATGAGAAGCAAAATAAGTAGACGGCGCACCAAACTTGGACGCCTGTCAATCGGTTCGCGCTGTGCTATTTGTTCTAACCGGGACGTACAGCTACACTGCGTACGTGACGCTATACCCTGTGGCTCACACGCTATCCTGTGTGGGGCCTAGAATATCAATGTCTTGAAACTCTCAGTGCATGGCGCGAGTTTTTACTGCTCGGACACGGCGACGAAAAGGTCCATCCAACACTCGACGGCAATTTGGAGCAGAGCAGCATGATTCAGTGTGTTCGACCCAGCGCCCCAAAGTGCTCCAACATAACGGCCCGGGTCCGCGGTGGGCTCGGGGTCTTGGAGGAGACGAGGGGAACGAACACGAACAACGTGCCCCATTCCCTCCTCACCCCGCTCGCTATGCCGCGGTTTCTTGCAACCCTGTGCGGGGTAGCGCGTGGGAGCACAGAGAATGGCATCCTTCAGAGACATGGAAACACGGCAGGCACGCGCATGCCCGGTCCGGTGGCATTCTACTCCAGCCGAGAATGGGACCGGGGTTCGTGCTTCCTAGGCCCCCATTTCCCCGTCCGCTCCTTATATCGTGCCTCTGGCTCTCCACTGGAGTCTGTCGACGGCGACAAAGGAACAACAGCAAAACCGCAACTCACAGCCCTAACCGTTTTCCATTCCAAGAGCTGCGTGCACCATGGCGGACAGCAGCTGGGCTGACCTGACCTCTCGACTGTCGGGGAGCTTTGCCAAGCTCAACGACAGTCTCACTTCCGATGCGCAGTTCCAGGCGTTTTCCAACACTGAGTCGGCCAGGAAGCCCCTTACGTTTGGCTGGAAAACTGCCCACAGCGATGCCGCCGTTCTTTGCACCGTAGAGACTGGCAAGGCCACGGTCAGGGCAGGTAAGGCCTCGGAGGCCGCTTTTATCCTGTCCGCGCTGCCCGAGCAGTGGAGTGAATTCTACCAGGCTCTGCCCAAGGCTCCCTACCAGAGCTACTGGGGCATGTTTGGCCAGAACATCCACCAGGAGGGGGTGGAGGTGTTGGGAAACCAGAATCTCTACATCAACTACACGTCCATCTGGCGCCGCATCCTCGAGCTGAGCCATACCGCGCTCCACGGTGCCCCCATCCAGGAGGACGCGTACCAGGAAGGCCCCGAGGAGGACCCCATCATCGGCCGCTACGCCTACGTCTCGCCCCCCAGCTGGGGCCGCACCAAGCTCTTTTACGAGCAATCGGGCGAGCCGGGCAAGCAAGACATCCTCTTCCTGCACACGGCCGGCGGCGATTCGCGCCAGTATCATGGCGTCATGACAGACCCGCGCATGCTCTCGCGCTGTCGCATGACAGCCTTTGACCTGCCAGGCCACGGCCGCAGCTTCCCGTCGCAATCGCAGATCCCCGGCAGCCACTCCAACAGCGAAGACGCCTACATCGGGTGCATCAAGGAGGTCATCCGCGCGCTCGGCTTGAAGAAGCCCATCATCTGCGGTGCCAGCATGGGAGGCCATATCTGCCTCGCCATCGCAACCAGAGCGGCTGAAGTCGGTTGCGCAGGTGTGATTCCTTGCCAAGGGTGAGCACGCGCTTCTGCCCAACGTGATGGGCTGCAGAGGCCAAGGACAGAGACTAACGTAAACCATGCTTTACAGGTGCGAATACACGCCTATGGATAGGCAATGGTGGGATCGCTCGCTGTTCGTGAATCAGTCGTTGTTCAACCCCGAATGGACCTACGGAGTATGTCAAGTCCCCCACCGTCTCTCTCCCCCATCCCAGTACCTAGCAGCTTCAAAATGGTGTCCGGCAATCTAAACACAAGTGCTCCTTGCAGATGATGGCGCCCACTGCACCCAGGAGGAACCGCGACCTTGTCTGGCATCTGTACTCGGGCCAGGCCTTCGGCATGTTTCACGGCGATCTGGACTTCTACTTTGGCGGCTGGGACGGCCGCGGCCGCGTGGAGAAGATCGACACAGAGCTGTGCCCCGTCTACATGCTGACGGGTGAGTATGACTGGAGCACGACGCCCGAGCTCAGCGAGAAGTGCGCCGCCAAGATTACAGGTGCCAAGTTCACGAAGATGGAGGGCTTGGGCCACTTCCCTGCAACCGAGAACCCGCAGCGTTTTGTATCCTACCTGACCGAGGCGGTCGACTACATAGTGGCTCGGATTCCGAAGTGAAAAAACAACTGCTGCATAATGAACGTGGGCATGGTTTGGCTTAAACTAGATGACTTGGTGATACTTTTTGTGGCTGATAATGGTGCTTGTCTCGGCGGACTCGGTAGTAGGCAGAGCGACAGGATTGATGTCTTTGTGTGCGCTCACTCGCGGCGCACATTCTCCATGCCTATAATATCCAGTCGTCTCCGACATGTCTCTTACCACCTACACTCCTGACTTTGTGTGTAGCCTGGAGTGTATTGTGTTCGAGTCTCCCACTTTGGTTCTCTGCTGTCATCTGTCGCACAGCTCACCATGCTACATTCATGGAAAGTGGTCATTCCTACATTAGCGCAATTGGTTCGGAAAGCCACTTTGAGATATCCGCGCTCGCCATGTTTCCGGCCACAAGGAAAGATCAAGCCCACCGCGCTGAAAGCCCCCATCGATGCTCTCTTTGGCCATGACGACCAATCCACAGGGGACATGGATTCACCGGAGACAAGTGGATGAGATATGGTCTTTAGTGTCATTTTCTTCAACTCAACTTCACTAGGTGTTTGCTGCTCAACCCTTCCTTCGCACTCTGCAGCCCTATGCTTCACCGGACTTTTTCGACAGCTGCCTCTTGAACTCTCCCTTCTCCTCCATCTCGTTGAGCACCCTCTCTGCGACCTTGGTGGCCTCGATGCCGGCAGGGACACCGCAGTAGATGGACGACTGGAGGATGGCCTCGCGGATCTCAATCTCAGTGAGGCCGTTATTGACAGCGCCGCGGACATGGACCCCCAGCTCGGGCCAGCTCTTGAGGGCAGTGAGCATGCCGATGTCTGCACAAGGGGTTCGTCAGCGTCTAGCCTCGCGGTCCCCGGCGCGGGGCGGGACAGGGTAGTGATAGAACGGGGGAGGGCCGACGGACTGAGCAAGCTTCTCTGCTTGCGCTCGAGACCTGGGCGAGACCAAATATTGCCCCAGCAGTATCTGCAAGGTTGCTCAGCCTGTTAGCTTGATCACGCTGCAAGGAACTTTCTTCTCCATCTTGTGAAGCTTCGACATATCTCCGCCCGGGCCCAAGAACCTACTCGGTCACCAGTTGCTGGTTTGGGTAGGCAAACTCGCTCGCTCCGGCCTGCAGCGAGCGGTCGACGTACTCGCTGCCGACGACCTCGCGGCGGTTCTTGAGGCCAGCCTCGAACAGTTGCTTGTCTCCAGAAGACATGATGCTGATAAGGACGATGATGATGATAATGATGATGATGATGCTGCAGCTGCAGCTGCAGCTGCAGCTTTGTGTGGTGGGAGCAACGTAAAGCTAAGAAACGTATCAAAGAGCTGCAGCGATCCTGATGTATCTGCCGAGGTGTGCCCTTGGGGCAGCTCGCTCATGCCTGCGATCCCGGCAGCCTGGAGGCGAGGGATCCCTGCCCTGTCCAAATTGCCCCAACTTACCCCAAGCAAGTGCAGACCCCGCTCCGACCTCCACCGATCGTGGTAATTCGACCCCAATCGGTCCACGACGGAGTATGCGCCCGGGCAAGGGTAAGCGTATGTATGACTGATCGTGACGGATGCCGACTCCGCCGGGACAACCCCAAATGTCCGCGGCAAGCAAACAGGCTGGGTCTCCACAGCGCATTCGCCCGTCGCAACTCTTGGGGTGGACAGTAGAGACTATCACGCTGGCTGATGGAAGCTTGTATCAATCCATGCTGGTTCCGGGTGAGGCCAGAGCGGTCACCATTGCCTCGATGGAAAGGTTCCCTGCCGAGTCGGTCAAAGTAAAAACTCCTTCCATTATCCCGCAATGGAGACGTGATTCTGGCCGGGCAGCCCGTGGTGTGTATCAGAGTAGAACCCGTCACCCAGTTCCCAGTTCACCATCGCCAACGCACCGCATCACCCACGACCAAGACCGAGCTGCCTAGACTGTTCCAGCAGCCAGTAACCCCCCTCCCTTTCCGGAGCCAACATCGACGATGCCCTCAGTACGTCTTTCCAGTACCAGTGTCCACGCGCTGGACGCCGGGTGGTTCACCATGCCCGAGCGTTTCTTCCTGCACCCCGTCGACGATGAACGCAGGAAGAAGCTGGTGCCGTCCCTCGCATTCCTGATCCAGCACCAGAGCGCCGACTCAGATAGGCCCCTGAGGATACTCTTCGACTTGGGCCTACGGCGGGATATCTCGCAGTACTCGAAGCCCATCCAGGAGCACCTCGTCACCCGTCAGCCGCTGTACACGAGCTCCAGCGTTGAGGAGTCGCTCGCGCAGGGCGGCCTCTCGCCTGGCGACGTCGACATGGTGGTCCTCAGCCACCTGCATTGGGACCACGTCGGCACGCCCTCCTCATTCTGGCGGTCCCTGTTCATCATCGGGAGCGGCGGCGTGGAGCTGCTGCGGGGTACCAAGGCCGGCGGCAGCTCCCACAACCACTTCGAGCCGGGACTGCTGCCCTGGCAGCGCATCCTCGAGCTGCGGGCACCCGGCGCCGCCCGCAATGGTCCCAGCGGATGCGATGAGGGCGGGCAGGAGGTGTGCCACGGGCTTCAGGCGGCTCAGGAGCTGCGCGGGCGTGCGTGGGCGCCCTTTGGGCCGTTTGACCAGACGCTCGACATGTGTGGCGATGGGAGCGTCCATGTCGTGTGGGCCCCGGGCCATCTAAGCGGCCACATCAACCTTCTCGTCCGCAAGGACGACGGCACATATGTGTACCTGGCCGGGGATGCCGCGCATGACATGAGACTGTTGCTAGGCGAGAAGGATATTGCGACGTGGCAGGATGACCGCCATCCGGGCCAGGTCTGCTGCATCCACCAGGACAGGGACGTGGCCAAGCAGACGCTGGCCAGGATACGGGAGGCAATGAGCGGCACCTCAGATCTCGGCCAGTGCGAGGTCGTGCTTACACACGATGAGGTCTGGGCGGCCCAGGCGATGGCCGACGATCGGTTTTTCCCGGGGTGTATGTAGAGCAGGGTTCCGTTCCGCTCGGCATTTTATGCATCTTTGTTTTGGAGTCTTTCTTGGTTGCTTCTTCTCCGCGTGTGTCACGTTGCAAAATAACTGTGTGGACGTATAAAAGAAGACGAAATCAAGGCAAGCGCGACGAAGACGGATATGGGCAGGCGACAGACGAGGACATAGTCCAATGAAGCGATTCAAGTTAGGGGCAAGAATCCATAGCCTGCCGATTCAATCCCGCCCGCTCGGGGGGCTTACACGCGTATGACCCTCCATTCGCAGGACTCTCTCTATGCGCTGTCTCGGAATGAATCCCCCCTACTTTAGTCACTATAGTGCAGCGCATTGGTACTATCACGGTGCCTGGCGCGAACTGTACAGGTAACTGGTAACCGAGTTGGATTCGGATCAATCAGTTGATGACTCAGTTACGCATGGCTGTAGATATTGCGTACTCAGGGTTGATAGAAGCACTCGGACAACTGTCGATTGGGGCCTCCTAGGGAACAGGCGAGCATGTGCTCCGCATTTAGACCCGATGGGGTCAACCTGCTCCAAATCACGTCGCTACAAGCGACACATCGAAAGGGGAGATGTGCTTCAGTTGAGCATAGGCCAGATCAGCGGCTGAGTCGTATTGACGGCCACACTGTGAGAGCTCCCGACGCGTGCAGATAGTGCCATGACGTTATATCCTCGAGATGGCGCTGACTCGCGGTGGTGCGGCGATTCTTGTTCGCAGGTGATAAGGAGTAATGGTGTAGGATCTAGGCACGACGGTCATCCCGCAATGCAATGGTGGCTCGTGGTTATGGCTGGGTCCCAATTTGTTCCGTTGGGTTGTGGGAGACCGGAGCGCGTGCCAGACATGTCTAACAGAGTGGACAATGGGCAGCGCGGGGGCCTTGCCAACTCATTAAATGCTTTCACGAGAGCTCCCCGACGCATGGCCGCTGAGACGCGTCACAGACAATCCTGCTAATCTTGTTTACATTTTGTTCTCGTTCTTGTGAAATCTACCCTAGTAGCCTATACTACCAGGATCTCCTGCTTCTTGAGGCGCTCTACAAACTGTACGATGGCCGTAACCGCGAGCCTGGCGACGGTGTCGCCGCCCTCGAGGAGCGGGTTGAAGGAGCAGACGACGAGCGAGGTCGGCTCGACCTTCGTCGGAATCATGTTCATGAGGCCGAGCAGGTCGTCGGTGTGGAAGCCGCCGGCCGAGGGCCAGTCGTTGACGCGGCCAAAGGAGCTGTCAAGGACGTCGAGGTCGAGGTGCGTGTGGGCGCGCGCGAGGCCCTTGCGGTCGAGGATGGCCGAGAGCTCGGCCGTGAAGTCGACGCGTCGAGCCGCATCGCCCCAGACAACGTCAACGCCGGCGTCGGTGACGTACTGGCGCTGTTCGTCGGAGACATCGCGCAGGCCGCACCAGACGACACGGCTGTTGTCGACGTCCCGGTGGCCCGGGACCGTGCTCATGAGATGATGCCAGCTCGTGCCTGTCATCATCGAAGCCGCCATGGCGTCCAGGTAGCCGTTGGCGTGCGTGGATGGCGTGTCGAGATCGTCGTGCGCGTCCAGCCACAGCACGCCGAGATCCGGGACCGTCTCGCTGAGGCCGGCAGCCGTGGCCGCGCTGGCGTAGCAGTTACCTGAGAGCACGAGTGGGAACGAGCCGCGGGCTACGGCCTCGGCGACGGCCTTTGAGATGCGGCGCATCACCTCAAAGGTGCGGCCGATCTCGCCCTCGAATTCGTCGACGGTCGCAATGTTGACAAACGACACGGGTGCCAGCTGCTCGAGTTTGGCCGTGAGCCCGTGGGAGAGGATGCGGAGGGGGCCCCCGCCGACACGGTGGTTGTAGATGCCCACGTGGTACGGGGCCACGATGATGGTGATGGAGCTGACGACCATGGCGGCTGCTGGGTGGCTCTGGAGGCAGTCTGGGTGGCTCGCGGCGGTAGGCTGCTGAGGGCTGGAGAGTTTGGTGGGCAGAATCAGGAAAGTCGACACGCTCGCGGGTGACGTATAATGTCTTAAAGCCTTTGCAGCCTTTATTTTATTTTCCTTTCTTCTCGTTACACTTTTGTGTCGCCTGCTTTTCTCCCGGGCCGTGAGTGGGCCCCCAATCCTTACCCCAACGCCTCCCTCCCCCGAGAAGACCTCTCCAACTCCAAAGGCCCGTATCGATCAACTGACTCGGGTTCCGTGACGGCAACAAACCCGTCCCGCGACGCAAGCACATTCACGCCATTCAAATGCCGTTCGCGCCTGCGGCCGCATGATGCGGGTTCGAGCACCGCCAGCCTGCCGGTGCTCTTCTCACGGGCAGCTCGGCTGTGCGCAGTGGCGAACCGCCCGTGTCCATAGAGCCCACGGCATCGCACCGGGAACCCGATCCTTGCTGCTGGCAGGTTCAGGCCAACACACTTCCCCCCAACTGCAAAAGCATGATGGCGATCTCGGAGCCGTTTACTTCTGCTCACTGTCTGAAGACGATATGGTTGCTAGCATCTAGACTCTTTCCAGAATCATCCGTCCAGATCTCCATGTACAGAAAACAAATAAATATTACAGCCATCTTATCTAACCCGATTTTTGCATAATATAGTCAATATTAGCTAGTGAGGGAGCCGAAATCACAGCTGCTGATACAAGACGAGATGCCATTGTTACCATGGGTGCAATAACCCCCTCTCCACAGGTGTGCACCCTATCGTGTGGGAGCACGCGTCGGCACTTAAACCTTGGTCGCGCCCGCAAACTCAGACTTGGTCTCGTGGGAGGTAGGGTACCCCTCGACGACTGTCACGCTGGCGGTGAGGTTCTGCACCTGGACCTGGAGCCTCGCCCGGTCCTCTTCGTCGAGGCGGGTGATGTCGACGGCGAGGTCGTCGCCAAAGGACTGGCCAATCTCCTCGAGCGTCGCTCCCTTGGTCTCGGGCCAGTACTTCCAGACAACGGGCACTGAAAGGAGGGGCACCAGGACGAAGACAAAGTAGTACTTCCAGCCGATGGTGCTGAAGGCCGTCGGGGCGGTCTGCGTGTACAGCAGCGTGGTGCAGGACTGGGCAAAAATGGCAAGCCCCATGCCCGTAGCCCGTACGTGCGTGGGGAGTATCTCGGCCGAGTAGACGTAGATCGTGGCGTCGATGCACGAGGCGTAGAAGCCGACGTAGAGGAAGAGGAAGAGGACGCCAAAGGCATTACCGACCTTGTTGGTGGTGCCGGAGAAGGTGGCGACCATGGACATCTCGAAGATGATTGTGATGGGACAGGCGATGAAGCCGATGATGAGCAGCCGCGTGCGGCCGACGCGGTCCATGATGCGGGCCGAGAAGTAGTTGAGAATGGCCGCCCAGGTTAGGTAAATGGCGTACAGCAGCAGCGGAAGCGAGTCGAAGAGCCCGAGGCCATTGTACAGAATGACCTGGTAGTTGTTGATGACGAGGACACCGGTGCTCTGCGACAGGAACATGGTCGCCATGGCGCAGAGCACTCGCTTCCGATACGAGGGCTTGGTGAAGAGCGCCCACTTGCCTTCCTTCTCGGTGAATTTCTTGTCGAGCAGGATCTGCTGGCTCACTTGGTAGAACTCTTCGCGGGCCGTCACGGCGTGCTGGGTGTCGGTTGAGTCGCCGTGTAGCTCGGTGAGGATCTTGAAAGCCTCAGGTGCCCGGTTCTGCTCGAGAAGCCACCGGGGCGATTCTGGGATCCAGTGGGTTGCAACGAGCAACATGACAGGAGCAATGGCCTGGGCGGAGAGCTCGAACCGCCACTGGAACGCCTCATTTGACGAAAAGTAGCAGCCGAAGCCTGTCCATGCTGCAAAAGCCTGTGAAGACGACCAGGTGGCGACGAGTTAGATCGAGTCCTGAGCACAACGGACGAAATGTCCTGACGAGGCTGCTTTTGCTTACATGACCAGTCACAACGAGGAAACCGTGGCTCCCCACCAGGAGACCTCTCGTTTCGGCAGGCGAAATCTCAACCATGTACACAGGGACCAGTGCCAGGAGAGCGCCGACTCCAATGCCGTTGAAAAAGCGGCCCACCAGAAACATGACCACGTGGACCGAGCCTCCCTGGATCGCACTCGAGATGGCGGCGATGGCACAGCATACCTGGAGCGTGCGGATGCGACCGTACCGGTCTGCTGCCTGAGCCTCAAAGAGGGCGCCGAAAGCACAACCGGCAGCAAAGAGAGCCGAGGTGGCGCCGAGAAGAGACTCGGCATTGGTGCCCGACACGAGACCGAAGTAGCTCAGGAATGAGGGCACGCCCAGAACGGACCCGATGACGGCCAGACTGAAGCCATAGGAAAAGGAGCCTGTTTGAAAAGGAGGCAAGAGGGTCAGCCAAGCCGCTCGGTACTCTGCGATTACCGCGACAGCATGCAAGCAGGAGGTCGCAGACTCTCACCTAGGGCCGCCACGAAGATGACGAGGATGTTGTAGTTCTTGTTCATCGTAAGAGGATGAGAGGTGCAGTCTCTATATCGGCAATGCAGAGGCAGCATGGCAAGGAGCGATGACTTGATGGATGAATATATACATCAGGGACCCATTGCGCCGGACTGCATACTGGTTGGCCACAGGCACGACGACCCAAGTCAGCTCGCCTTATCAGGCCTTAACGGCTTGGTTCCAGCTGTGGTCGTTCTCGGCTAGTGTTGTGTCTGCTCGAACATGGGGAACGACATGAGTACGGGGTAAAGTGGGCTCTACGTCTCCAAGTTTAGTCCTATTCGGAGCAACCGGTAAGGCTCTAGATTGTTCGTTGGAGCATGTATCTAGGTAAGGTTACGACGCCGTGTCCACCTTGCAGACCCCGCACTTGGCGTCCTTGGTCCATCCTCGTGCCCTCGAGATAAGATCCGCTAGCCGTGACACCAGACCGGGCATCCCTATCTCGAATTTCCGATAAGCTCCTGGGAGAGGAGGGGGCATGCGATTATATCCAGCCACCATTCGACTTGGAGGCTCGAGGGCTCGGACAAGTTTGTCTAGTTGGAGTAGACACATATTCGAGCGAGCCAGCATGGACAGCGAAGCCAGAATCGAGACGCTGGCCTTCGTTGTCGACGGGCCTAAGAGCGACTTCGCCCTCGTCCCAGTCGTCTTCGACCCTATTCGAGACGATGAGTACCTTGTCGAGATGAAGTTCTCCGGCATCTGCCACACCGTATGTCGATATCGTGCCGAGCCCCTGGCACAGGCTGGCCGGATTGCAGCCCAGCTCACTCACCGCGGCAAGGCCTTGAGTAATTACCAACTGATGGTTGAGCACGGGCTCTTTTAGGATATTTTGCTACAGCAAGGCCTCTTTGGCGACGCCTGCCAGTACCCTGCCATTTTCGGGCACGAGGGTGCCGGCATAATTCGGCAGGTGGGCAAGCATGTCCGTCAGCCCGCTCTACAGGTTGGCGACCCTGTGCTGCTCTCCTTCTTCACCTGCAACCACTGCCCGAGCTGTCTGCAGGGACAGCCGGCGCGGTGCTGGAACTTTATCGAGTGCAATTTTTCCGCGACGCGATACAGCGACAAGTCCTCACACGCCAGGCTCAAAGACGGCCGCCCCGTTGGCGCAGGATTCTTTGGCCACTCCTCGTTCGCCAAACTGTCTGTTGTCAAGGACCAGTGCGCCGTCAAGTACCCATACCAAGATGTTGAAAACATGGGCATCTACGCCGGCGTGAGTTGGGGGACCCCCTTTGCTCTCGGCCCTTGTCTTTCATACATCTCGTGCATCGCAGCTCACGTTTGCTAACCACTGGCTGTGCTGAGCAGGGGGGTTGTGGCTTCCAGACCGGTGCCGGAGCTATTCTCAATTTGCTCAAGCCCAAACCCGAGCAGGCCCTGGTGATATTCGGCCTCGGAGGCGTCGGGCTGACCGCTGTAATGGCCGCCAAGCTCCGAGGGCTCCAGACAGTGATCGCGGTGGACATTGTCGACTTCAAGCTCGAACTGGCTCGGGAGTTGGGAGCCACCCACATCATCAACTCCTCGGACACGGACCCCCTGGCAGAAATCAAGCGCATTACGACGCACGGAGCAACCTATGCCATTGACTGCAGCGGAGTCCCCTCTGTCATTGAGCTCCTGATTGACTGCATCCATCCCTTTGGAGTCGCCGGGAGCATTGGTGATGCCCCCGCTGGAGAGCGCATCTCCATCGATGCTCTGAAGTTCATGGTCGAAGGCAAGACCTTTGTCGGCCTGGTAGAGGGTGATTCCGTGCCTCAGAAGGTCCGTATTGCTCCCTCTCACTCTGTCCCTCTCTCTGCCTGGCTCAGCCTTCCCCAAGCAGCGCTCATACTGAATTACCACAGTTCCTCCCAGAGTTGGTCGATCTGCACCGGGCGGGCAAGTTCCCACTTGACAGGCTCGTCAGCATCTACTCATCCAACGATTTCGAGCAGGCCCTCAGGGATATGGAAGCTGGCAAGGTAACGTCCCATAAACACCCCACGTGGAGCCCAAAGAACACCAACTGACGCGCGGGCGGGCGGCTGTCCGCATCACGGTCAGATTGTCAAATGCGTTATTCGTTGGGACTGAACCATTCCAACGACCACAGGTGACGGATCCTGGAGTTTTTGTTCTCATGCCGACCTGCAAGAACCCCCATAGAGTCATGTTCTTTGTTCGTTTATCCACGGCCAGAGGGCGGTGCAGCGCACCATGAACAAAATGATGTATATCCCATGTGCTCCCAAAGGTGACTTGCAGATTTCTTCCTTTACCCACAGGTCTTTTGGGTCGAAAGGCCGGCGGGCCCGTGATTGCGGACAGCACCCTAGAATACCCTCCCCCCTTTTCTCTCGTCTCGCGAAGAGCCTTGTCACAACGTCTCGGACTTAACAGCCTCTAGGCGTGGGTCAACGGCTATTCTATGTCGGGAACAGACAACGGGACCAACCCCCAGCCTCGGACCTCACGGGGTAGGGGGCCACTGAATTGGGGTAGTTACGGGGACAAGGCGCGGCATGAGGACCGTGTAGCGGCGGGTGCTGCCCCCGCACGGAATGTGGAGAAAGTACTCGTCCCCACTCACCCTAGCGCTAACAATCTAACGCCAGTTCGGGCAGCCTATCGATGCACATCCCCATGATTACACTTACCGATAGAATGGCAAGTTAATCTGAATCGCACCAATTGCCTTGCTCGCCCGACAGCTTGACATCGAACAAACTTGCTTTCACTGCTTTCTTAGCCCTTCCTACGAGGCCGGCCGCCCCTGCTACCTGGACAACTTTCAACAGGTGCAAAGGCTAGCCTCACCTGCGCTGCACCCAACTCGCAAGTAAGCGCAATTAAGGAGATCTGAGCTTTAAAATAGCCGACTCACTCATCCATGCTTGACCGACTGATCTCAGAGTATTTTGCTACACAAGCACTCAGCTCTCGAACTTCACGACTATCAACTATACGATTCCTCCGGTCCCCTAGATTACATAATGAATATCACATGTAGGGTGGTGGCACATGAGGCTGGTGATGATGGTAGAAGTGATCTAAATTCAAGGGTGCCCCCCAAAGGCGGAGTGGAGGACTGGCCCTAATGAGGTGTCAGGTGCTATGCACCGTGCACGAGTCACCTCTAGAGCTAGACCACGCTATCGATAAGTCTACATGTGGGTCCAAATCATGGGATGTGGACCCCCTCCTTCCCCATGTGTCATATAAGCTGGCCTAGTGCCGACACGCCGCCAGGAGTGGAGGGGAAGAAAACTAGGCGAGCCAATTTTCCAGTCAACGCGCGCCATTTGTTCGAGGAGGGGAAGGAAGACAGTAGAAGAAAAGGGAGTCATCAGTTCCAACGAGGGCCAACAAAACATACATTGCAGCAAACGCCAACACGGCGACCACCACGTAGGGGCATGAGACTCCATCCTGGTAGCTTGTGATGAATTGCCTCTTTCGAAACAGTAGGTCGGCTTGGTAGTGCCGTTCAAAGTAGATCTCGAACAGATAGTACGCTACCTCGGCCGAGACATGGATCGGAAACGCGTCGCACAGGGACATTCTCCTTGCCGACTCTGGCTCTGGCTCTGGCCTTTCACTAGACGCCGGCCCATGTTCTGAAGCTGCCACAGGCAGTATCAGCTCAGGAGGGGAACATGGCGTGCTGTACGAGCCCGTGTTTTCCGGAATGGGGAGGGCTACTAGATTGCAGCAGTCGGTGACCTCTCTAGAGCTCGTTCCAAGACGAGGCGCTTCCGGTCCGGGGGCTGGGGATAAGAGCACTGTTTGCCGGCGCGGTTACATCGCTGGCACACGGGTCGCTCGCGGCTACATCTGAGCTAGTCATGTAGTCAGCAGCGGATCCGCCGGAGCAACAGCACTCAAGCTTCGATGTCTGCGCATTGGGTAGACGAACCTTTTGCTTGCGGCAGCGCACGCATGCCACGGCTGGCGCGTCGTGGGTCAGATCTATTGTTGTGGACAACGTGGATCGGCCCGATGAAAGAGGCAGAAGTCGACGTGGGTCCTGGCCAGCGGGAGCCTTTGACGACACAACAAAGTTGTCGTCCGGCCATGGAGCGGGGGGTGCCGGACTCGCAGGAGGCTAGTGCAGGAATGTGGGAAGTGTAGAAGGGGCCCGCACGCAATGTTGAGTGAGGAGAGGTGCTGCGGATCGGGGGGAGGAGCGCCTAGTTCGGGCCGAACGGGGGGAGGATACGGAGTAGGCCCACATTCCAGCACGAACCACTCTTGGCAGTGTCCCGGAAGCCTTGAGCACAGCAATCAGACAGCCACGTGATCTTTGCCCTCACGGCTGTGCACTCGGCGGCAGGTCTTGGACTCTTGGACAATTCGCAGAATGTGTCTGGCCTGGGCTCTCCTGACTCCGTCCCGCGCACAATACTGAGTTAGGGAAATGAAAGTGAGCCGCCAGCGACATACCCCAGGTTGCAATCCGGGGTCCCCAGACGGCACTTGCACACCACGATACCCACACACCTGCACCCTGCGCTGCGATATCCACTCCATATAAAATACCTGCCCGCCGCCAGGACACAGGCAGGTCTTCAGCATCATCTCAGACGCCAATCATATATCCGGCCCGTGGTCCAATGCACCACTACCCTCCTCTTCGGCTTGCTCCAGTCTACATCACCACCATGGCCGCGATCGACGACGCCGAAGCACAGGCGCCAGTCAAGACGGTCACCCCAGACCACGTCGAGGACCACGAGGGCGGCGTCCTCCTTTACGATGAGGAAGGTCATGCGCGCAGGCTGCCTGTGCCCTCCTCCTCGCCCAATGATCCCCTCAACTTTGGCCCGTGGCGCCAGCGACTCATTCTGGTTGCAGTATGCGTCTATGGCATCACCAGCTTTGGCGTCATCCAGGTCACGCCTCTCTTTTTCAGCAAGCTGATACCACTGTACAAGGCACAATCGCGAGGCGTAAGTGTCATCCAAGCCACCTTCAAAACAAACTCACGGGTCTGGCAGCAAACTCACACGTGAATACAGCAATTCCCCGCCTCTCAAATCATTGAGCTGGCCAGCTACCCTTCGCTGTGCATGGGCCTGGGCAACTTCTTGTTCGTTCCGCTTTCCATGGCGCTCGGACGCCGCTTTTCCTTCATCCTCTGCAATGTTCTTCTTCTGGCCGCGATCATCTGGGCTGCTCTCTCAGATTCCTTCATGTCTCACCTTGGAGCTCGTTGCCTCCAGGGGCTGACTGCTGGCGTTGCTGACTGCTTGGTATGCTCTCCCCTATTTCGCACGCACATTGCTACAAGGTGTGCTAACTTTTAGGTCCAAGCTGCCCATCATTGTGCTGGACATGACCTTTCTCGACAGGCGGAGCTCGCGGCTCGTGGCTTACTGGACCCTGACCGCTGTCGGCTCCTCGCTATTCATCGTTCCCGTCCCCTTCATCACTGAGGCCGCCGGCGGCAACTGGCGCGTGGGCTACTGGTACTGGGCAGCATTCGCAGCTTTTTCTTTACTGGCAGTCGTCTTCCTCGTCCCTGAGACCCTGTTCCACCGCAAAGCAGCCCAATTTGACGGCAAGACCCACGTGACGGATTCGTATGGTACGCACCGGACATTCCTCACTCCCGAAGCTGCCCGCGAGGCTGGGTTCGAGGTCGCCGATGACAGCCAGTCTGAGGCGGAGGCACCGGCCGGAGAGAAGTCCTACCTGCGCCAGATGGCACCATTTACTGTCCAGCGCTCGCCACTCGCCAGCTTCCTTGGCGCCTTCAGGGACATTTTCACCTGCCTGCTGATTCCTGGCACCTTCTGGGCTCTGCTCTTCAACAGCATGGTATTTGGTGGTCTGGTCGCGCTCAGTCTCACCTACACCGAGCGCCTCGAGCTGGACCCGTGGCACTTCTCCCCCTCGACGGTGGGCACTGTCCAGGTCGGCGCCGCCATCGGATCCCTCGTGGGCCTCGTCTTTGGCGAGCTGGCTGAGCCGACCAGCCGCTGGCTCACGCGTCGCAACCACGGCGTCCGCGAGCCCGAGCATGTGCTTCCGAACTTCATCATTCCCACCATCTCGGCCTTCGCCGGCTTCATCGTCTACGGCACCGTCGGCGCCGACCCCCACAAGTACAGCTGGGTCGGCATCCACGCCGCGTTTGCGCTCTTCTACTTTGGCTTCTGCGCCATCTCGGCCGTCACGGGCGTCTGGCTCGGCGAGCTCCTGCCCCACATGTCAGGCCCAGCCATCGTGCTGACCTGCGGTGGCCGCAACGCTGTCTCCTTTGGCTACAGTAGCCAGTTCATCGGGTGGATCGCCTCCATCGGGTTCAGGCAGACATACACCCTATACGGTGGAGTCCTCTTCGCCCTCGGCTTCCTGGCTATCCCCCTATACTTTATCAACCCCCGCATCCGCAAGGCTATGCGGAACATCAAGTGGCTGAATGCTTACTGACCAGGCACACAGGCACACCCCCCACTCCTCCCTTCTGGTCTTGAACCAGCATGGAAGAGAGTTTATTGTAGTTGTAGTTGTTGTTGTTCTCGGGGGGGAGGATTTGGAGCACGTGTATACTTGCAGAATCTAGCATAGTTTAAAAAGGGTTTGAGTTGGCCCCGGAGGAAGCACGGGATTGATAGTGGGTTAACAGGGAGGGTATAGCTAGTTGCCAGTTCATATGTCAAATCCAATGTTCTTCTAAACATACCTCCGGTGCTGTCTGCAAGGTTGTGCCGGTTCTTTTCATTACTACAGCGGAACCTGCAAAAGCCAAGACACTACACCCCACCCAGCCAACAGAAGTGAAATAAAAACGAGTAACTCACTAGTTACATGCTTAAATCACACTTTATTTCGACAGACTAATCACGGTATAGATGACACCACAAATACGCATAATGCATTTGCTCTAGAAGTGGATCAATAAGTAAGAAAGATAATTTAATACCGTCGGGCAAAAGAAAACACATTAACGGTACGCGTATAGCGTGCATAGATAGCCCCATCACGGTTTTCTACTTTCTCCTTGCAGATTATATTTGATCGATGGGGTCATGCATCGTATACAATCCATGTAGCTAGCTAGTTACTACCCATTCCTGTGAAAGCCAAGCAGCGGCGAGCTCAAGGGCGCAAGCCCAAAAGTCCGCGCCGAGTCCCAGACGCTCATGGCTACCACATCCCCATCCTCGAGAAACCTGAGCTCTGTGTCGTCGGAGCTGCCCGCCGGGATTCTGCCTCCATCTGTCAGCTATAGAAGGCAACCTAGCGCCCGGAGAGCTGGTGAGTCATTCTGGAAAGTCTCTTTGTCAGAAAAGATGTATGCGCGCGGGTGTTTCTGCACCAGGTATGTCAGGATAGAGGGGACGTGGACTGATCGGAAACGAGATTGTGCCGGTTCCGATGAGATCGCCCGTGCTGAGCCCGCAGCTAGACGAGGCGAGGTGCGCCAGCATCTAGCCGGGTGAACACCAGAGGTTACGGAGATTAGATCGTGATGTCAATAAGGGTCCTTTGCTAGTCGATTCCAGTCCTATAAATTTTGTCAGCTGTATGCCCTTGCCTTGTGAGTTTTTCCCGAGTCTGATGCACTTACTAGAGACCGATACCTCAAACTCCAGATTCCACGTGGACTTTTCGTCGCTATGCCTCAAGCGCACCGCGCCTGCCGACCCTCCCTTACGAAGGTCGACTGCAGTAGACGCACACTCAGACCCTTAGAGGGTGCCAAGGGTAGTCACCCACGGCGAGATGCTTGTAGCGAATGCCTTGCCTTTGAAGGGACCGAGGGGTGTCATCTCGGCGAACTGGATGTCTCTGGCGGACCGGTCGTTGAGCGGGACGGTGCCGAATATATGGTCGCTGGCCTCGTCGGCGCTGATGGTTCTATCCCAGGGGGGCGGCTGCGAGACGAAGAAGCCAATCTCGGACTCAAAGTCCACCCTCTGGCTCTGCTGGAATGATATCGAGGAGGTTTGCGGATCTCGCACCATCCCGTGTGGGCGGTGGACCGACTCGCCGTCTATAACGACTGACGAGGCTCTGCCGTTGTAACCCAAGGGCATGGCATAGTGACTCGGTGGTGTTGCTGCTCCGGCAAGCGTGCTGCACTGCGTCCTAAGTCGGCATTAAGCGCCAAAGTCTACACTATTGGTATAGTCAGGGATTATTGATCTCCACCCACATTGTCGACATGCACATCGGCGCACATGAAATCGGTAAAAATTGGAATGTTGAAGGGACGTCATCGTGACGCTGGATAGGGACTGCGTGAGATGCTACGACTCGGCGCAGATGTGCTGGGAGGCGCGGCCGGGAGCGTACAATGTGCTCGTTGGGCTTTCGAGCCTCCACATTACGCATAGCATCGACTTTACAGTCGACAAGGGGTTCACGTAGATTGGTGTCTAAAGGGCTGGACGTCACTCGGTGATATCTTCCCTGGCCAAAACTATGAAATCGTTTTAAACAGCAAGCACATCGCAGTGATGGAATGCACCAGAGAAGTAAGTATGTGCGAGTGCACATTATTATTTATGCGTGTCAAAAACGTTGTCACTCAAACGTCATAAGATCACACTAATATATTCCACTCCTCCTCAGCCGACCGTCTGGCCCTCAAGCTCCTTGTCCGTCCACTCCCATAGCTTCTCCGCAAGCGCCTGGTTGTACATCTGGGGCTTCCCGCAGCCCGTGACGCCGATCGGCTCATAGTACGTGCCGGACACGATATCCTTTTTTTCTGCCGTCGATGCCCAGAGCTGGTTCAGCGTGCCCGTGGGCACATCGACGGCGAGAACCCAAGAGAGGAGGACAATCACGGCGCCCGCGAACCAGTTGCCGTCCTGCAGCGTGGCGGCGATGTTGGTCCGGACGACGCCCGGGTGCAGCGCCACGACCGTGAGCTGCGGGTTGTGCCGTGCGAGCTCCCATGCGTACAGCGCGTTGGCGAGCTTGCTCTGGCCGTAGCGGGCTGTGCCCGTCATCGCTTCGCCTTTTGTCTTGAGCGAGTCGAAGATGATGCCCTCAGCCGGCCCAAAGGCGTGGGCGGCCGATGAGACGAAGACGACGCGGGCGTCGCCGTGCTGTTCCGCCGTCTTGAGGAGCAGGGGCTGGAGTAGCTTGGTCAAGAGCGCGTGGCCCATGTGGTTAGTGCCAAACTGGATCTCGTAGCCCTCGCCGGTAGTAGCCGCGGGGACGCCCATAATGCCGGCGTTGAGGAGCAAGATGTCAAGCCGGTCGGCGGACTCGAGGACTTGTTTTGCAGCTGCGCGAACGGACGCAAAAGAGCCTATGTCTGCCTGGACGAACCGGATGTTCGCGCTAGGGACATCGGTCTTAATCTTGTCTATAACCTCCTTGGCCTTGGCCGCATTACGGGCGGCAAGCCAGATCTCCTTGGGCTCGTGCTTGGCGAACTCGAGGACGGAATGCTCGCCTATGCCACTAGTGCCGCCGGTTATGAGGATGACCTTGTCCTTGAGGGTCGGGATATCGACCTTGGGGTTAAAGGCCTTGCTCTTGCTGCCCGATGCGCCCATTGTGACGGTTGCTTGGTGTATAGTCTTTGTTGCGTGAAGTTGACGATGGTAGGTTTTAGGCCTGGATGACAGAACGGGCACGATATCGAAAGGCGGTCCGCAGCTTTTTCTAGTTGTCTGACGTGCTGTCGAGTTCCCATCATCTCATATACCCTGTATGTAGGTGAGGCCGGCCAATCCGCGAATGCACAGGTACATCGCAAACAAGAGATTCTAGGTAACTCAACCACCACGCAGACCGCCTAGCTGTCGGGCGTTAGGCTGCAATGCTAGTCGTCACTGGGCGCATTTAGTTTTTGTTTCAATGGAATCCTATTACAAATCAACGAGCACACGGGGGTCTTACAAATCAAGGGCAAGCACTCGAGTCATAGTTGTGGTTAAGCGCGGCTAGCCTGGACCTCGGCACCTAGTGATCCCTGCATATAATGGGATGATTACATAAGAAACCTGGGGTGTCCGACTCACGTGCTGAACCTGCCCTTGTCCCTGGCCCGATTCTGCGACCTGTTGGTTGGGTCGTCACATGGCGATCGTAACTAGCTTTGGAATTTATGACGTTATGTATGTAACGATTTGGCATTGAAGAGCATGAAATGGATGATTTATATGGCTGTATTTACAGTCGTCTGGTTCTAAAAGAGAGGAAATAAAGCGAGTACAAGAGAGCTCTAAAGCTCTGTTTATATGCTCGAATGGGTGCTCCAACTAATGACTTAGCTGCTCCAGGGAGCACCGGTATGTACCTTTGCCTGCTCCACGTCACAGAATCAGAATAGTACTTTGCATCGCAGTGCCTACCTACTGTGACCTCACCACCTAAGTGGAAGGGCTCACCAAAGCGCCACTTGGCCTTCACAGCTCGACACCGTCAACACGGACCACGACTGGCTTCTTTTCGGAAAACACCATGCATACGCTCGCGGCTTGCTTCTAGCACAGCACGGCTGCCGCAAGATAACTCGCCGCTCGAACGAAACGATCGAAATGACACGGGCAAGAAGGGGAAGAAAAGAGGCAGAATTACACCTTGATCTCGTCGGTCGCGTCCGACTATGTGCTAGATGGCGAGGGGGCCGCCTGGGTGCTTAGCGAGCTAGCTGTCGAGGCGCAGGATAGAGTCCTCGTAGATAACAATTGACTAGCCGTCGGCGATACGTTCCAGGATAACCTACACCATCGTCGGCTAGTCGCGCGGTGCGACACCCATAGCTACGAGTGGCTGCTGTCTAAATCGCCCGGCCCCCAAGGGGAATGGCCGAGCTCGAGTCGAAGTAGGTCGGGCTGAGGGTGGATGATGGTTGCTCGGCGACAGTGTCGATAGTGTAGGAGTGAGAGTTAGGCCCAGGTATGCACGGCGAGTAATGCGATATAGCGAGGAGTTAAGGACGAGGTGGAATCGATTTCGTTAGCACAGGCTGAGAAGGAACGAGACAAGACCGACACGGACACCTAGTTTGGTAGGTGCAGTGGAACGGCCTGACCGACGGGAGAAGAACCTGGCTCCCCTACCCGCCCCGCTACTCTACTCCGTACTACTTACTAGAGACCAATAAACATACGACATAGATGGATGGACTCGACCTGGCTTAATCTAGTATGTGCGCGCTCCGCGGCTAGCGTGTGGATCGGCCTCGTCTCGTCGTGCCCAGATCCTAGGTACGGACCAAATAGGTTTAGGGTCGACATCCATAGTGGAAAAGAACCGCCACCGTTAATTACGTTTAGCCTGCTGTCAGGACTCGGGACAACCCCTAGTGTAGAGATAATACGGACCAGACAGCTTGGCTCGAGAGGCCTCAGCTCACTAGGCAGGGCGAGGCGAAACGATGACGAAATCAACGAAGAAATCGATGAGGGTGGCGGCCAAGGCAGCTGGCATTCGCGGATTTCTTAATCGGTAGGGTTTGTGCGAGAGATTAGCTTTGACTACTGTGAGCTGAGTGGCGTCGGTGTGCAATCTGGAAGTAGACTGCAATGTGATAGGCGAGGGTGCCTAGTTTGCCCACTCGGGCACCCGCATCCATTCTTCACTCAATTCCATCCTCTGCCTCGTCTCCCTTCTCTCGCTCTCTCGCTCTCTCGCTGCTCTCGCTGCTCTCGCATGCCTGTCTTGTAGCCATGGCACTGCTGATACGACGCTCCCGTACTCCCGAAGCCGTATTCTAGGCTGCCATTTTTGTTTCCACCTGAATCGTCTCACCGGCCCTTGGCATTACAGTGGCAGCTCATGACAGTTGCCACGAGTAGACGTTCATCGCATGATTTTGAAATGACAGTGCCCGCACTTCTATTCCTGCTAGGTGGTATAGCCCCATAGGCCACGTTGCTAATCCTGCGGAGATCAGACCCACCGAGATATTCAACAGCTAAATTTCAACAGTCGCCTCGCCACAGCTCCCACCACCACAAGGGACCTCGCCCCGTCTCTCCTCACTAGAGCTCTCCCTAAGGGTCCTCTTTGCTTCCGCGCCAGTGGCGAGCTGGGCCCGCGGAAGGTCCTGGGTAGGAATACCTGCAGCGTGCCCCTGTGATTCCATTTCGACTGCAGCACTCACCACAGGTGACTAGGTGGCCGAGTACTATGCAGACGACTAAAGGTACCACAGCGAGCAAGATCTTGTTGCAAACACGAGCAGCTTCGAGGAGTGAGGCACGACAAAAACAAGAGGGACCTGTAAGTTCATACACCCCCCCCTCTTCTGATATCCTAAACCGCACCAAAACACTGCATACCCCCTGTTTGAATGAAGTGAAAACTAAGGGGATAATTTCTCGGAAAACGGGCTCGCGGTTGGTTTCACTAGGATAGGAAGGTTGACTAAAAGCATTAAAGCAATCCGTGCCAGCCTTGTCTAGTGTAACGCCCCAGCAAGCCTGGCAGCCCCGTTCAAAGTCTAGCTTATAGAGCCGCATACGTACGTTAGCCAACTGTAACGGCTGCAACGGCTGCAACGGCCGCGACGGCTGCGACGGCTGCAGCGGCCGCAACGGCTGCAACGGCCGCAACGGCTGCAACGGCTGTAACGGGTAACTTATATTACCGACTTATTATAACTTAGTTACCTTAATAATCTTGTTCCTGAATTGTTGTATAATGTGCCCTTATCCCTAGCACAATTCTACCACCCATTCTTATACTCAACGCAGAAAGCACGCAAAGCCAGGTTTCCAAATGGCAGCCACTTAAGAGAAACAGGTCGATACTGTGGATCCGCCACTCGCATCTGGACGAGAGAATCACAGCCCTCTAGGGCATCTCTCTTGAGCCTGAGTAGGGCCGCTGGTGATACTCACCCTGTTTCATTCGGTTGTGGCTCGATTGCCGAATCACCTTGGTTCTTGCAAGTTGCAATCCGATTGAGATTATGTGCGGTGGAGGGTACGACACATGTTCATCAGGCTCGTCACGCCAGGATCTGGCAAACGATGGCCTGTTAACGAAATTTCACGGCACAGGGTAGTTTCTGGCAACCATGGGACGCGTAAAATTCACAATGAATTGAGATGTTAGCCTATAGCACGCGTATCATAATTTCCAATTTATTGTGGCGAGTGACTCTATTGTCAACCCAGCAATTAGCGGCTTCATTGCGCATGCACTTGGAGCTACTAACCATGCTGGCCATACATAGGCACTATTCATGGTGCGTTTTCCGGGCAAACCGCGTTGCTACACAGTCAAAGTAATCCCTTGGTGAGGGAGGCCAGCCATTGTGCCCGGGCAGAAATCATGAATTTTAGGTGCTGCCTTTCTCTTAGTTTACAAACTCTACGTAGTATTAAGAATGGACTGGCTCTGTTTGAACCCACCAGCCCATCGTGCCGCGCCGCGGTCGAGGATGACAAGCTGGCACCAATTGTACGCATGACCTAGCTCGGCTTTTCGTTGAGCGAGGCAGCGGATTTCAAATCATAGCCACCGCAGATACCTGTTTGTAGAACTTAACAATGCAACACGTGAGGTCGTAGCATAAGATGTAAAATCAGACAATCAGCAGAGTCCATGACACCCACGAACCTCTCGCAAATCCCCCTCAGATGCTTCTACATGCTTCTCGGCGGCCTGGTATTCCCGAGTGTTTTTGAACACGTAGTTTATCATGATGTTAAACTGATCTTCAAGAAGCTAAGCTATTAATGGCAATGTAAGCGGGTGCGAGAGCGATCGAGAGGGCACCAATATTTCAAGTCAACCATTATTAGTAATAACAACTACCGGCGATCTAACATCAAACAACCGGATCTACCGGAATGATGCCTGAGGGTACTACACACACCCCATCCGTGTGTTGTGATATCCATCTAACACGGTCTGTGCCTGGCGCAAGTGCAGCTATTCCAGTAGGACACCATATGCACGCCAGAATACGCAGCCCCTGCAACGGAGAGAGCGAGTGCGAAGGGTTCCATAATTTACAATTTACACCACTAGCACTGCCCCAGCTCTGTGATGTCAAACGCTTTGAAGGTTGTAGGGGGTGTTTGATGGTAATGCACCACGATGCACTACCATTCGGTTGCTGGTGTAATGGACGACGACTAACTAGCGTTTATAATAATGGCCCCTCCGTCTTCTCCTCAATATAAATAATTCCAGAATCCATCATCACAACACAATAGCAAAATCCACAACTACAACTCCCACACATCCACGCTACCTAGAACTGCATCAACGATATCTAGCTGTAATCGTCAGAAACCCTTTCATTAGCCTATTATTCCTTCGGAGAACTCTAAGTTTCGGTCTTGACCACTCCAAGACTCTAAATCCAGTACACCTAAACCACTCTCCAACCACGCGGCCAGAACAATGCATACAGCTATCGTCATCGGCGGTGGTCCTGTCGGTCTCATCGCAGCCCACGCCCTTATGCGTGCGGGCATCGACTTCCTTCTCCTCGAGAGACGCCCCGATATCGTTATTAAGGCGGGATCAGACCTGGTCCTGTTTAATAATGGCATGCGTGTCCTCAACCAGCTCGGCCTTCTCGACACTGTCGACACCGTCAGCACGCAGCTGGATGATATGCAGCGTATCGACCACGAGGGCAACGATATTGGCAGCCTCGACTTTTTCAAGCACGAGAAGGAGTTGTATGTCTCAGTCTCGTTAGCCCCAAAAACACTCACGCCGCTTGTCTTTTTACTAACTTGCTCCCGCCTCCTCTAGCTTTGGCAGCGCCCCCACTGTCCTCAGCAGGCACGACCTGACTAAAGTATTCTACGAGACCCTCCCAGAGTCTACCAAGGCCCGCCTACTGCCGAATAAGCGTGTCGCCACCATTACCTCCAACGCTACCGACGATGGTGTTATTATCACCTGCCAGGATGGCAGCAAGTTCGAGACGCGCCTCGTAATCGCGGCTGATGGCGCACACTCGACCGTCAGGGAACAAATGCGCAACCTCGCACTCCAGCACAACGCCTCTCTCCCCGAAGGGGTCGTACCGGTCCCAATCAATAAGGAGCAGCCGTATCTGACCACCTTCCGCTGCCTGTGGGTGCGCTTCCCATCCATCCCCTCTATCCCTCCTGGGACCACGAGCGAGACCCACGGCCCGGGCGCCGCCATGCAGTCCTTTGCCGCCCCTGATACGACCGCCACGGGCGTCTACGAGCGCCTTATCAAGCCCACTAAAGAGCGCGTGCGGTGGACGCAGGCTGACAAGGAGGCCTGCGTCGCTAAATGGGGACACCTCCTCGTGGCCAAGGGCAGCACTATCACCCTCGGTGAGGCCTATGCCGCGAGCACCGAGTCCGGCATTATCAGCCTCGAGGAAGGTGTGGTCGATAATTGGAGCTTTGACGGGCGACGCGGCGCACAAGTTCACCCCCAGCACCGGGGCCGGGTGTAATAACGGCATCGTCGACATCGTGGCCCTCGTCAACGAGCTCTATACTATCCTCCCCTCATCCGTATCCGCAGAGGCCGCGGCCAGGCAGCCTAGCAAGAAAGACGTTGGCGCTGCGCTAGAGCGATACCAGCGCAAGAGGCACGCGGCCGTGGTCGCAGCCGGCGCGGCCTCGGGGCAGGCGACCAATGCTGCGTCGTGGGCTAACTGGCCGACGTCCCTGCTCGACCGGTACATCGTCTCGAATAAAATGATGCAGAGGTACGTGGCTAGCAAGCTGTTGACAGCGTCAGCGATCAATACGCCTGTGTTCAGCTTCATTAAGGGTGAGGACCGTAAGGGCGGCACCATGGCCTGGGTCGAGCCGATGACGACGTTCTCGCGCGCCGTTGCCGCTGTGTAGGGAGGGAAGGTGAAGTGCGTGACGACGTTGGACCAAAAGGGATTGTTTGGACTGGCGGGCAGGACAAACAAGGCCGCAGCATCGGGCCATGGACAAGGGCAGAGCTGCGAAGGGTTACAGGACAATTACATAAGCAATCAAGCCTTGGGGGCCGACGATTGGCAGTCGGCCATGCGACAAGAAGTTTGTCGGACAAGTGATAACTGGATTCGGCACGATGAAAGACAAAGGAATATTTAGACAGAAGGATTTCCTAGATAGTTAGTTCTTACCTTTATACTTCAGCGATTAAGCTAAGTATCATTCTCATGTTATTCATTTAAACCAGTCGCTTAATTGATTGAGAGTAGTATCTCTTCTAAAAGACTTAACCCCAAGAGAACAACGACATTCGACGAGTAGTATTACCTGAGCTTTACCTATCTTAGCAGGACAGCCCCCGAAGCCCGACATACGGCCCGGTCCTATGCCTTCTTGCTTACGCTCGTTTCCTACCTAAGCAATGGGCCTTGTTTCGTTAGTCGTTGCATTTAAGCATAAGGTAACTATAACCTGTACCAGACACAATTATGTAAGCCTCCCTTTGATGCCTGACGCACTACTTATATCGTCGCCAAAAGGTCATACTTTAATACCTTAAAATCACATACCGCTGGAACGTGTTATGTGAATTACGCGTCGTCGTGACCTGACCGAGCCTCTGCAAAGGAAGCTCTCTTGTGACACCAGTACAACCACGAAACAGTATCTCGAGACATGAGTTTTGCTATTGTGGATCTTAGCGAAATTCTTCCTCACGACTTCGCCGATCAAACCCAGTCCAGTTGGGCCGAGAGACGCACTTTTGAGCCATGCCTGCTCGTCCGTCCGACTAGGATGCGTTCGCTTCTCGTATGGTCTGTTTAAGCTCTGGTCCTAGCGTGTATGTAGGACGATGGAGCAGGCGTGCCGCTAATGACGTAGGATTTATTAGCGAGCCACATGAAGCAGCTAGTTTGCGGTTGCATGGAAGGTCTTTGGTCCGAGACGGCGTCTATGTCTACCCGGTGGCCGATTGGGCCCACATTTTCTATGTTTGCACAGACTCCTACCATGTATCAGTCTGTCCGATTGTGTCTGTATTGTAACTTCACATAACAGCACCCCCTCCCCTGCAGCTTTTGCCCCTCCCCTGCAGCCTTGCCGGGCCGACCACGATCGGCCACCGGAAGGCAGTCCACCCTTGGCAATAGGCCTGACGCCACATAATGACCAAGCTCGTGCGCAGCAATTACGTGCCAGCTTGCCGGCGGTGAGCTGCTCCTCAACATGACTGGTATCCAAAGGTGCAGCCTGATGCCGTACGCAAGCATGCTGACCAAGACCTCGGGGTGCGCGGCCCCCGTAGCCGAACAATCCGAACGGCCTACAACGGCTATGCGTGAGACGACCTGTAACAAGTAGTACCTCTACTCTTTCGCGGTATCGTTGTTATAAACAGGATCCCCCAAGCCCATACCATAATAACTCTCGACATATCCCCCAAGACGCTATTAGTCGATCCAGCTCCTTGAACTTCGAAAACGACAAAGGCCCGCCCAGATCCCCCACGCACAAGACAACATGGCGAATGAATACAACCCAGCTGACCTATTGGCCGGTGTAGACACTGTGCAGGCAAAGAGCCTCCTCGCTGCTAGCGGCGTGGCTCTTTCCCTGTACGTGCTATACCGCAAGACACTTCCTACGCCCCTACCTGGTATTCCATACAATGAGCAATCCGCAAAGCGCATCATGGGAGATATCCCGCACATCAATGCAAAACTAGAACGCGGCGAGGGTGGTCGAACGTACTTAGTCGAATTGTTAACGAAGCACGCCGCTCCAGTCGCCCAGTTTTTCATGGGGCCGACAGAGAAAGCTGCAGTGGTCATCGGAGACTTCCGAGAAGTACAAGACATGATGATGAGGCATGGCAAGGATCTAGCAAAAGGCTCAAGAAATGCAGATACCTGGCACGGCGTCATGCCCGCGCATTTCCTCGGTATGGACGATGACGATCCACGGTTCAAGTCGGCCAAGGCACTGGACAAGGACCTGATGACCTCATCCTTCCTCCATGAGGTATGTATATTGCAGTACGGAGACTACTCTGGCCGTCCTCGGTGATATAACGAAAGCTGACTCTCGTGGACGTCTAGGTCAATGCTCCAGCTTCCTACCAGAAGGTCCTGAATATCGTAGAGCTTTGGAAGCTCAAGTCGGCTGCCGCTGGTAACCACGCTTTCGACGCCGGTATGGACTTGGGCTACCTAACATTCGACATCATTGTTGAACAAGGTGAAGTATGATGCATTGACTTGATTGATTAAGGAAGGAAGAAGGATCTATCTAATGCTACAGAGAGTCACGATGTCTATATATACATAGCAGAGTAGCTTAGTCATATAGCTATAGTGTTAAACTTTAACACTCCCGCTTTAACCTATACTAGATAGCTTACGGCTCTATAGCAGCTATGAGTAGAGAAGATGTTTCTCTCCCGTATTCCTTATGTCGTTCGTAAGATAGTATTCTCTAGCTCCCGTATTCCCCCTTGCTACTAAGTCGGGAAGTAGTTAGGCTTTATCTCCTAGGATAAGGACGAGTCCGAGTACGTCTCTAAACTTTTCGAACTTTTAGGGACCTAGTGCCTTTATTAGGCCGTCTACTACTTAGTCCTAGGTACGTACGAATTCTAGCTTAACCTTACCTTCTTCGACTATATATCTAATAAAGTACTATTATATAGCGATGTATTTTATGTTACTAAAGTTACCTAGGTTTCTAGCTAGTACGATTACTCCTTAGTTATCGCACATAAGTACGACTACTCGGGGTTCTAGTGTCGAGTAGCCTAGGACCTACAGTTCTATAAATAGGGCTTACAACTAGATAGCTTCCTTAGTACCTTATATCTCGCTTATATATTCTACTTCGTATAACGAGATTACTAGTACGGATTATCTTTTAGAGCACTAGCTTAGTGCTCTACTACTAATATTAAAGACGTATCCTCTAGTCGATCGTCTTATATCCGGGTCTCCTACCTAGTCTACATCTACGTATCCTACGAGGTAGCTTAGGCTCCTAGTATATTAGAGGCAAAGTTCCTTCGTTCCTTATAGGTAGCGGAGGACTCGTTTTATAGCCTACCGGTATGTAGGGGTTAGATTTACCGAATATCGACTTAGGACGGAGATAGCGAAAGTAATGTCGGGCCTAGTACCTAGCATAAGGTACATTAGTAAGCCGACTAAGCGTATAAACTAGATGCGGTCCTTAGGTAGATAGGTATAGTTATCTAGTGCTTTCTATAGTTTATCGAGTATTATTAGAGTGTCGACGTACTTATAGTTAGTTATATCGAAGTCGGCTAGGATCTTATTAATATAGCCTTACTAGTCGAGGAGGAGTATACGTAAGGATCTATAACGTCGGATACGGATGCCGAGGTAGAATTAGTATAGTCCGAGGTCGGTTATATGAAATCGTTAAGATAGGGCACGCTTAAGTTATTAGATTACTATCTTATCCTTCCTAATAATAAGGAGGTTATTAACGTACATAGCGATGTACGTATTATATAGGCTAACGAAGACACCGTTATCCGAAACTAGCGGTGTAAAGCCTTATTAGCGGAGGAAGGTTAATAGTGTTTTGAACTAGACTCGTAGTACTTACTTAAGGCCGTATAGTACCTTCTTTAGCTTATAGACTCGGCCGGAGTTATCGTTAAAGTAATCTAGTTATTAGACGTAGATCTCCTCGCTAACGTCGCTATATAGGAATGCTATCTTAACGTCCATCTACTCGATTTCGAGGTTAAGTACGGCTACGACTACGAATAGGAGTTTATAACTTATTAGCTTAACGACTAATACGTATGTTTCGAAGAAGTCGACACCTTCGATCTAGTTAAATCCCTTAACTACCTAGCGGGCCTTCTATCGAGTAACCTCGTTATTAGGGCCCCTTTTTAGCTTATAGACCTATCGTCCCCCTAGGATATTAGCCCCTAGTAGTAGTATAACTAGTGTGTATATCTTATTATCGATTAGGGATTAGTATTTATCCTTTATACCTTCTTCCTACTTTAACTAGAATACGTTAGCCTATGCTTATCGGAGTATCCTTAGCTCTACTACGTTCTGTGAGTCTAGCTATATCTCGGTAATAGTAACTATTAATAGTGAGGTAAACAGTACGTAGATGTAGTCCTCGTCTATGCGGGGTGTTTGTCTCGTACGTAGGTATAGGTGTCTAGGGAGTCCTACCACGGTGATAGAGTCTCTAACCTCGTAGTTAGCCTCATTAGGGGTTTATGTTAGATCTAGTAGGGTTAGTCTAGTTATTACACGGTATCCTAGTTCTTCATTATCCTCGTAGTCGGCCCCTATCTATCGTAGAGTATCCGTGCCCTAGCTTATACGTAGTGTAGTATCTACTACCCGTGTCCTATATGTTAGGGTGCTTATATATATCCGCTTAGCTAGCGGTAAGAGGGGTTCGGATAGTACTTCCTCTATCTACGTACTTATATCTACTATTATACGTAGAAGGTTTAGGAAGTGTATGTTCTAATGGGCTACCTCTATAACGGTACCTTCTAGAGTAAGGATTCGATAGATGGAGTTCCCATTATACCCGATAAGTACGCCTTCTACTAACTTGTTATCTAGCTTCTTACGTTTTATAGATAGTAGTAGGTAGTAGACTCGACTACCTATCCCTCTAAGGTAACTAATATTAGGTTCTTCTTTTATAAGCATTTATATTAGTGTAACGTCTAGTGTTAATATAGGGCTTCTATTCCGGAGGTAGTTAACTATACGGATCATCTCTAGCTATTACTCTCTCGGGATGTTTCCTCCGATCATCGTAGGGAGGAGTTTATCCCTAATCTTAGCGTTTAGTAACTCTGCTATACTATTAGACTAGTGCTATTCCGTGGGTGCTACTTAAAGGTGGATACCTTATTACTCGTACTATTCCTTAACTACGTTAGACACGAACTCGCCTCCTTTATCGGCATAGATGATCTAGCATTTACGTCCATCTCCCCTAGCTTCGAGGAACGTAAGGAACTTCTAGACGTAGTCCTATACGTTCTTCCGATCTTTCATAGGTTATACACCGCTCACTCGGGTAAAGGAGTCGATCTATATAAGCTAGTAGCGTTCTCCTTACTTCCCCGTGATATAGAACGGCCCGTAGATATTAAGGAAGATCACGGCCCCTAGGTACGCCCCCTAAGGGAGCTTCCCTTTATGTAGGCCCTCCTTTATTCGACCTTAGATGTAGGGTTCGTACGTATAGTAGCTCTATACCTCTTTCATACCCGTAACTATGTTTTCTAGTTTAACTAGTAATACTTCGCTAAGGTGACCCATTTTGTCGTGCTAGTCTCGCATCCTAGGGCTAATAGCGTATACCACAAGTGCTAGTGTGGCTAGTCGTTCGCCTTAGAGAATGTAGATGTTTCCGAAGCGGATGAAGGAGATAACCGCTTCTCCTACTAGCATTTCTACTATGTATAGGTAGAAGGTTAACTTATAGCCTTTATCGATGAATTAGGTGGCCGAAAGCAGGTTCACACCGAGCCCTAGGGTATGTAACACATTATAGATTATAATGAATTTGGGAGCTTAGGGACTACCGGTGATTGCATATTTCTTACGTATAGACCCCTATCTTAGCACGGGGATCTCGATTCCCCCTATTCCCGTAATAGTACGACCCGTAGTTTCCTTATACTAGATGAATTCAGCTCGACGGTGTATAACGTGCTATCCGCATCCTAAGTTAAGGATCTATACTTTATTAAGTATATAGTCCATTATGTTAGACGAACACGTTATCGTCGTCCGTGTTAGTATTACGGTAACGGGTAGGGAGGCGGTCGTAGAATATAACGTAGGCCGTAGTACTTTAGTTATTAGAGCGTAAGTTATGGTTTTTCCGGGAAGATCTTACTACGAGGTATACCTCTTTAAGTTCTAGATAGAGGTCCTAGTATCCCTTCTTAAGGTAGCCTCGTTTATTATAGTAGTTATATCGTACTACGTATTCGAACTCCTCGCCCTAAGGCGGTGTACCCGTGGCGGCCCGCTTACGTTTTCCCTTACCTACCTATAGTACTACTATAGTTAGTTCGTTAGAGTCGGTAAAGGACGCCTCCCTTATCTCTACGTTAGCTACGATCGTGTTAAAGTTAGGGAGTACGCTTATAGCCGTGTTCTAGATATTATCGGTGAAGGTAGTGAAGCGTTCGTCTAGACCGTAGAAAAAGTGTATTATTTAGAGAAACGTACTAATCTAGTACTCCTTCCCGTATCGTACGAAGCGCTATTAGATGTCCGTGATCTCGTTAGCTAGCTCTCTAACTATCTTAATCTTTCCCTCGCTAATCCTAGTTCTGTTCCATCGTTAGTACAGTTACCGCAAGGTAGCTATTATTTAGGCTTCGAATTACTATGTAGCCTAGTCTAGGATGTCTTTAACGGTAGTTAGGTGCTTAGTGTTGTTCGCTAAGCCGGTTATCATTAAGGTGCGGATCAATAGTATAGCTCTTCGCTGTTGCTACTGCTATTTAGTGAGTTATCTAGCTAGCACCTTTTCCTATATGTTATATAACTACCCTAGGAGATAGAGGTAGGCGTCGGCTATCTCGAAGATGAAGTTAACCTACTATTTCCACTCTAGGTAGTTATCCCGGCCTATTAGCTTCATAAAATAGTCGATCCTAACGTTCTTAAGTGCTACTATCGGTACTAGTTCCTAGGTGATATCTTCCGTAGTTATCGGTGTAGATCTTATTCCTAGAGCTATCGTCGGTCTATGGGGGTGTACGAGTCTTACTAGTGCTAAGAGGTTTTCGAGATTAGGTGTTATCACTCTATAGCTATATAGTAATTGTTCTAATAGTAGAGTTAGGATGAAATCTGTTACTTACGAGTTAATAATCTCGTCTAGCGGAGTTATACCGGGGTTAAATATCTCGTCGGCTACGTAATTACTATCAGTCTAGGGGTCTCCTGTTGCCCACAGCTCGTTAATCGTGCTAACTAGGGCTAGGAAGTCCTCGACTATGAGAGCGTGTGGTAGGGTTAGCGAGTGGGTGTTACGTATGCCCGTCGGGGACTCTTCCGCGTGCTAGTTAGTTAGTAGCGACGGGTCCATTCTATCTGTTTTCTTATAATGTAGTTATTACGGTACTTAGTGAAGTAGGGGGGAAAAGAGGAGGAGGTTTTACCTAGGTTTTTCCGTCATAGCTTTTATTTAAGCGCATTATAGCGGTTAATCTCCGGCAGGTAGGTTTTACTTATCTTATTCTTACAGGGTTAAATTATTAGTAATTTTGGCGTGGAAGCCGGGCTCATAACCTGTTGAACAAGGTGAAGTATAATGCATTGACTTGATTGATTGAGGAAGGAAGAAGGATCTATCTGATGCTGCAGAGAGTCACGATGTCTATATATACATGGCAGAGTGGCTTAGTCATACAGCCATGGTGTTGAACTTCAACAATCATCATGGCAGCCGCAGCCAACCTTGACGACAAAGATACTCAGCTCAGATCATACGTCCAAAGACTCGGCGCAATGCAGAATCCAGCCACAGTGCCATCAAGCAAGACCGAGGTGGCCGAGTTCCCAGCCGATGAGCTCACGGACATGTTCAAAGCACTAGAAGCGATAGGCGTAGCAGTCAGCGGGTCTCTCTCAGCTCCGTCGATCAAGCTCTTTCACGTGTTCAACAACCGGAAGGCTAAAATGCAGAAGGCATTCTATGATCGCGATACGATTCTGAGACAATACATTCGCGACGCTGTGAAGAGGCTGCACGAGAACGGGGACAGCTTCAAGCCTGCTTCGGCTATAGATTTCATCGTCATACGCGAAGCGGCTGCCGCAGAGAAGGAGGGCCGCGAGCCAGATTTCTACTCGGACACCATAATCCAGATTGCCTTCGGTTACCTACTTGGCGGCCAGGATTCGACCCACTCTACGCTGTCCTACTTTGTCAAGCGTATCGGGGTGGCCCAAGACGTACAGACTAAGCTTCGAGAGACGCTCCGCGAAACTTTTCCGGATGCGTATGCCAAAAGGGAACAACCGCCGCTTAGCGAGCTCGTGAAGGCCCACATCCCATACCTGGACGCTGTAATAGAGGAGGTCCTCCGCCTTGACGCGCCTACGCCGGTTGTCAGGAGGCAGACAAAGAAAGAGTTCAAGGTCCTAGGCTACACCATCCCTAAATACACCACGGTCTTGCTCGGACTCAAAGGTCCCACGTACACTGCGCCAGGGTACCTCCCCGAGAAGGGTGGCGAGGCGCTGCGCAGCGAGTCTTCGCGCAGCCATGCGGGCACGATGGGGGTTGATGACTGGAGTAAAAGCGCGTTCCCGCCCGGCGAGTACATCCCCGAGCGCTGGCTTAAGGAATCTGATGGCGGCAGTGGCGGGCTCATCTTTGACCCCAAAGCCGGGCCCTTCCTCACGTTTAGCACCGGCAACCGCGTCTGCTGGGGCAAGAGGCTCGCCTACCTCGAGCTCAAACTCGTCACGACGGTGCTCGTGTGGAACTTTGTCTTCAATCGACTGCCAAGCAACCTCGAGGACTGGGAGTATGTCGAGGATCTGTTCATCAAGCCGAAGAGATCCCTTGTCCACCTGTCGAGCGCGTGGGATGTTTGAAGAGGTTACAGGGCTGGAGGTTTTGACCATTTTTGTCCTTTTTATGTGAGGAGGGGAGGGCCGGGGGCAAGATGGACATTGAGGTGTATTAATACGTCAGGTCAATGCGCTGTTTCATTATATTTATTTCTGTTTAGCTAGTACAATCTCTACGTGTTATCGAGACTTCTCATTAGAAATATTATCCTTTTTTTCATAGGAAGACACGGCATTTCGTTAATTTCAACTCGATATATGATCCTGGCATCACCTCGGATTTGCCCATGAGGTATCATTGACTATGTGTCACTGAATGGACCTCTGCCCAGGCAAGTATGATTTCCGCTCTATGACTATGTTACATACCAGACCAAGACCTCCTGGGAAGGTGCTCGAAAATGCCATTCCCGAACTCAGCGACCACGCTGTCTGGACAGTCGTTTGTGCCAGGGCTAGAGCTTTCAGTCTCCTCGTTGGTTGTCCTTCGGTGTCTTTGGATCCTCTGGAGTGTATTACCGGCCTCCGCACCCACATCAATTTACGCGCCTCCCATGCCAGAGAGGCAGCGGCATCTCACAAACGAGGACGAAATTCCGACGAAAGAGCGCACCGGGATTACAAAGTCGCATGCATCTGTTCAATCGAAGTCGAGCAGATTCCTACATTGGAAATGCTGAACATTGTGCAAGAGCGCCTGCCACAGCCCATAATCGGCCAGAATGCCTATGCCCTCGGCTCAATTTCAGGTCACAATGTCGTCATCACTGGGCTGCCCCGGACAGGAAACTGTTCTGCTGCCACCGTTATAATGCAAGCAAGAGGACATTTCCGAATCTTCGGTTCAGTCTTTTAGTCGGTATTGGAGGAGGTGTTCCGACCACTACCGATAATGGGACGATTCGTTTTGGGGGGCATAGTGATCAGCAAGCCGGCAGGTACGCACTCGGGTGTGGTCCAATATGATCATGGAAAAGCCCAGGAGGGGCTACTTCGAGCGGACGGGTGCATTGGCACCACTACCAGCGTTGCTGCTTGGTGCAGCTCAGTCCCTTGCGGCTTATTGCGCCAGATCAGGAGTCGATCTGCTCATAGAGAATATCAAGTAGATCGACACTACGACCAGGGGTCTCTGGAAATACAAGTACCCCGGTGTCGGTCAGGATCATCTGTATCAGCCGGATTACGTTCATTTAGAACCCGGACGCTCTTGTGCCCCGTGCATGAACGAAGTGAAAACTAAGGGGACTTGCTTGTCGCCGAACCGTCCGCGGGTGGTTCGTCCAAGATAGGAAATTTAAGTAAAAGCGTTAGAGCGATCCGTGCTAGCCCTGTCTAGCGTTAACGATAAGGAGTTTAAGCGCCTTAGCGTCTTGACAGCCCCCTTTAAAATCTGGCCATATAGGGCCGCGTATATACGTCGCTAGCCGACAGTACGACGAAGCCTATAAGGGCCTACAAAATCCTTAAAACCAGCTTAACTCGATTTAGCATACATAGCTAGAATTTTAAGAATGTGAACAGGTTAACATGTAAAACTAGGTTTAACTCCGAGTTTCGGGAAACCTTATAAATTTCAGTAATTAACTTATTAGACTTGATTTTTGTGAATATATACTCTAAAACCTGCAACTATTTTGAGTTTAAACCAGTTTCATTTTATTTCAAAAAGAACAACCATACAAGCTTAAAATCAGCGTTACTTCCATTCCAAGAACAGCTAAGATGGTATATTAAATAATACCGTAGATTTCCAACAAATCCTGTAACAAGCAGTCTGACAGGGGATCCTGCCAAACCCTAGACTAGATATATAATCCATAGCAAACCTTCAAAACAAATCGTGTCCAATGATCTCTCACCACTTCGAAAATCAAACAGCATTTGCTAGCTGTCGAAATCGCTCAGTGATGTGCCGTACCTCCCCATCATCAAGGGCGTACATCTGTGATGCTAGGGTATCGACCTGGGCTCCCTTGGAATTCAACACTACCTGGTCTCTTCTTTTCTTGGCCATCAGCGACTTCTGAATCCCGAGGGCTGGATACCCCACCAGGCCAAACATTGCTACGCATGGAAGCGGTCAGTGATGCTTATCTCCTATGGCTGTATTGTATTGCTAGCAGTAGCTTGTGGGTGATACAAGAGGAATATTATCAACGCTTACCTGTGCCAGGCTTGGTCAGCAGCCCGATCATGCCTTTGCCAGCACCCTTGAGGAAGCCTACGACGCCTTCCTGCTTGGCGCCCTGCCATGGCTGTACGACGAACCCTGTTGTACCGTGGTAAAATCCGGATCCGAAGTTCTGTGGCAGTCACAGTCAGCAAAGTCATGTCTTTCTCCTCTCTTGCACCATGCCAGTGAGATCACCAACCTTGGCGGCTACCGCACCACCGCTCTTCCAGTCCGTCACTTTGCCATAGTCTTTCACCTCCTCGCCGTAGAGCCGCGGTATGTTCCTCATCCCTTCGGCCAGCGCAAGCGGCGTGTCAACCAGCGTACCCCGGACCAGCACTCCCGACATCTTGGCAAGACCGCCAACTGCGGCCACCGTCGCCCTACCGGCTGCCGCCGCCGAAGTCCCATCCAGGGCACCGGCGCGTTGCTTGTAAGCCTTGTAGGGGTCAACAAAGAGGCCGCCCAGCGAGACTGTGAAATCGGTCATGACACCGACCATCGAGGCCGCCCCCCCAGAGATGGGGTCCCATCGTTTGACGTCCGTGTCGAACTCCTTGGCGCGGTGGCTACCCGCTCAGAAGCCAAGTCAGCAAAGAGACCAGAATGGAAGGGTGGTTTCTAAAATAGAGAACCTACGCTTTCAAATCATCCAGCTTGAGCAGCCCGCGCGCGACCAGCACGGCAACAGCCTGGTCTGAGAGCCTGACACGGGCCTGCTTCTTCCTGTCGATGACCCACCTCGCGACCTGCCCGGGTAGGACCTCGCACGCCATGGCTCCCAGGGGCAGGTGGCGGTGGAACGACTCGACCGCGGCCTGGACGCCGCACCCCTGACGCATCTTGCGCGCGATCTCCTGCGCGGCGTCCGATGCGCCGGCCGAGGTGAGGAACCTGATGGCCTGGATGAGGTTGTCCGCGCTCACTTTCCTCTGCGGGATAGGAGTTGGCCCGGCGCCAGCGCTGGCGACTACTTTGCCCCAGAAGGGCTGGCTATGCAAGGAAGGCGTCAGTAGGTGGGGCGTCACGGGTGATATGAGGGAGAGAGTGGGGGAACCGCTTACTCGCCAAAGAAGGGCACAATGAGAGTGGGCTTGGCGTTGATGAGCCCGCATGCGGTCGTGCCTGCTCCTCCATGATGGACTACCGCCACGACCTGCTTGAACAGCCACTCTGGATTTTCTGGATGTTATTGCTAAACCTTTGCGAAACGATGGGTCCATAAGAGAAACACTCACCATGCGGGCAGTCTTCAAGGTAGAAGACATTCGCATCATTGAGGCTGTCACCCCCGAGCTTGCTCCAGCCCCGCGAGATGACGAGCCGCACGCCGCAAGTCTGCGCCGCGTCTAATATCAAGGTGTGTAGGCGTTCTGGGTCATCGAGTACGATGCTGCCGAACCCGACATACAAGGGTGGTGGTCCCGCAGCGAGGAAGCAGGCCAGGTCGGTGGGCGGGTCATAGGCTGGCTCATCACGCAGGAAGAAGCCGCAGACGTCTGGGGCGAAAAGTCGCGCACCAATTAGCGAACTACGGTCGGCATGACATTGGTTCAAAGCTGACACAGGTCGCGTTTGCGGAAAATGTGACTTACCGAGCTCCTGTCCCCAGTCGCTGGGCTTAGGTACCAAGGCGGGAGACCAGCAATACGTGTGCGGAATCTGGAGGTAGCTGACGATTGACGGGCCCATGGTGTTGGGAATGGGATCGAGCTCGAGCGCCTTCTTGCGCCAACCGTTGATTATATCGCCGAGCCTGTCTCCATTTCATCAGTATCACGAAATCACCATGAAGAAAGGAGAAGTCTCACCCTTGCCACGTCATCAAGTCCACCAAACCATACGTCAGCCAGTTGGCAACACCAGGCTCAATGTCCCCCGCGCCGCTCATCTTGACCAGTGGGTGCGGAAACGCGCGCGTCGCGCTCCACGGCATGGTGAACATGATGTGCGCGGGAAGCCCGAGGGCTTGGGCGCAGTGGACATGGGCGAAACTCGGCGGGTTGGCGACAATAGCGTCGGCGACAAACGGCGCGCGAGTGACGGCGTCGGGCTCGATGCACGACCTCCAGCAGCCCTGCAGCATCTCGGTCATCATCTTGCGCTTGCGACCAATGTCGCCTCCGCGCATGGACTCGAGGGAGGGCATGAGGCTGGGGTTCTTGACCATGTACTATCGGGACGGGCTGATGATTAGAAGTGTGACATGACTAACGGGCCAGATTGGCTGGATGTAGGAAGGCTCGATAGGATTTTGATGGGAGCCATGGCGACGCTACTCACAGCCATGAGATCAGTCGGGTCGCCCCCAATGTCATAGAACTCCAGGCCAGAGTCCCGCACGAACTTTTCAAAGCACCCGTGGGTGGCTAGTCGGACTCTGTGGCCATAGCGCTGCAAGGCGGTGCCATAGGCAATGAATGGCTGGACGTCACCTGCCCCCAGGAAACAATCTTGGTTAGCAGTCTGGCCGTGATTGCTGGCATACGTGAGCGGACAGGGATCAGAATCGCGAACCTCTGCTTCCGACCACGTGGATGACGATGTTGAGGCTGGGACATGGAGTCGTCAAGTCTTGCAAGTATGGCGGAGTGGAGAGCTGGGCATCTGTAGCCCTCGGCTGAGGGTCGGGAATGAGGCTGCGAAGCTTGGCTGCGTTAGAGGAAGAGAGGTTGATGTCGAGGATGCCATCCGCTATGAAAGACAGCCGTATTTAGCACATCACGATGAGAGGACCGAAAGAACAGCGGAGGCTTCCCGCACAGACTCACACGTTAGTACAGTCGAGGTTGACAGTAGTGAACCGGTCGATATGAGCTCGTAGGGGGGAGGTGGTGCCTCGTCCATTGAAGCGCGGCGGCTGCCAGGCTGAGCTTTGGAAACTTGCGTCGAATGCATCAAGGCCCACGACAGATTTGTGACAGGTCTTGAAGTGTTCGAGAGCGCTGCAGTCCAAAGGTTCGACAAAGGGATGACGACAAGGGAAATGAGAAACGCAGCAGAGATAAGTGCCAAAGAACGGTGCAGCCCAGGCAGCAGCAATAAAAGCATCTCGTTGTAGATAGTTCAGGGTTTGTAGCATTGATCTGTCGTAGCGCTAGCTGCGCAGCACTGCCCTCTGGTGGAGCATCTGAAAATCTGCGGGTACGCTTAGGCTGCCGGATAGATGGACGGACGAGTCAGTGCGCGACGGCGGAGTCCCCGCTTCGGGCCTGTCGATGTCGGTAGTTGCGGCGACCTTGTGGACACTCGTTTAGATACGCTGCTTCTCGTTTAGGTCCGAAGGCTCGGTGAGGCCTGCCATCTTGTCTAATGGCCGGTACCACTCGTCCCTTCAAGGTTCAAGGCTTTGTAAGCCATCATGCCGTGTATATGAGTGAGCATGGGTCCCTCGAAGTCCTGTTCTTGATTGATCGACCCAAGTGATCACCCCTCGTTGCAAACCCCTTCTCGCAAGCTCTCACAATTCCTGTTGTTGGACTGTATCGTTTTTCCCTATGTCTCCTGAGCCTTACCACGGCCTTGGCCGCTTGGGCTTCGTCGTGCTCGCTTCCAGTGCAACTATTTATGCGCCGCTAGCGTATGCGTCAACCCAAGACACGTCCAGCAACAACAATCTGATCAAGGCACAAGACGGGCCAGTAGTACTGACTGCAACACAAGACACTCCTGGCATCCTGGTTCTCGACTATGGCGTTGAGACGGAAGGCATCCCGTCCTTTGATGTTGTCGCCACCGCCGGTGACACGTCTATGCTCGAGATTACCTACTCGGAGACAGAGGCCGCGCTGGACCGTTACATGGTGAGACTTCGCGGAACCTCTAGTCCTCGACTTCACCAAAAAGGCCCCTGTACTGACCTGTCTCTTGGCTGAACAGGGTGATGGTCCGCTTCCGCTCGCAGCTGCCATGGACACCTACCGCATCAACGCCTACAACATTTCGGTCCCTGGACAGGTCCGGAACCGCCTCATCCAGGGAGGCTTCCGCTACCAGAAGCTCAATCTCTCCTCCGTCGGCGAAATCATCCTACACAACGTCGGCGTTGTCCCGACCGTGCACAAGACACCTCTCACCGAACTGCCCGGTTCTTTCACCTGCTCGGATAGCTCGCTCAATGAAATCTGGACTGCTGGCGCTAGAACACTCCAGCTCAGCGAGATTCCCAAGAATTCTGTGCCCGAGTTCTGGCAAGTCTCGAGGGAGGGTGTCCTGATCGACAGCCAGGCCCCTCAAGTTGCGGTGGGCCTCGTCGCAGGCTCTTCAACTGTGTATGGTCTCGAGTTCAAGGTCAAGCCTCTTCTCAAAGGTTTCGGGTTCTTGGTGCTCTCTGATACGCTGAACAGCGGCATCTACATCTCGGTGGACATCTCTGCGGGTACCATTGCCGCGTATGTCGGAGGCACAGCCCAAGACACACTGCTTTCGAAGCAGCTGCTTTCCCCAGATACGATCAGAGGTCTAGACGCCTGGCACCAGGTCAATGTTGAAGTGGCTATTACCGAGATCAAAGTAGTGATGGACGGTGTCATGGTGCTCGAACTCTCCCAGACCAGCAAATTTTACGGCTCATACGGGCTCGGCGCTTCATTCGGCCACCGAGCCGTCTTCAAGGACCTGAAAGCGACTGACGCTGCTGGTGCCACGACGTATGAGCACTCACTGACTGACAAGAGCTGCTTCGACGACTTCCTCGTTGGCACGAACCCACTCGACACGTCCGTAGACGCGACCCGCCGCGATCGCATCGCGTACACCGGCGACCTCGACATCGCCGGCGCCGCAGCCCTCGCAAGCACGCACGGCCTCAACTTTATCCTCGGGACACTGGAGCTCTTCGCGCCCCTTCAGGCCACGCCTGGATTCTTCGTCCCCACGGTCAAGATCCAGCAGGGACCCTCGGCACCAATGGACTTCAACACGACCGGTCTAATCAGCTACTCATGGAATCTTCTGACCGCGGTCGCCCTGACCTATACCCATACCGGCGACATTGCCTTTGCCAGGACCTGGGCGCCCAAGGTGCAGGCCATGCTCGACTGGTCTCACTCCCAGGTACTCCAAGAGAGCGGCTTATTCAATCTGTCCGAGCCCTCGTTCGGCGGCGACTGGAACTACTACGACCCTGTGCAGTCAGGCGTTGTGACCAAGTTCAACGTCGTCTACGCGTACGCCCTGCAGGAGACCACGCAACTCCTCGCCGACGGTGGTATTGACGCCTCCATCTACCAGGACCGCCTGGACGCGCTCCGCACGGCTATCGACGCACGGCTCTGGAGCGACGAGCTCGGCGCGTACGTCATCTCCGAGTCCAACCGCGCTGGCTTCGCCCAGGACGCCAACGCCCTCGCCATCCTCGCCGGAGTTAACCAGGACCCGGCACATTCGTCAGACGTGATTCTAGCCACGCTCTCAGACCAGCTGTCCACCCCGCGCGGGCCCTTGGCCTTCTCCCCCGCCGTTACAGCAGCCGGCTTCCGGCGATACATCAGCCCGTACGCATCGGGCTACCACCTCCGCGCCGCCCTCGCCGCGGGCAACGTCCCTGCGGCAAGGGAGCTGCTCGACACGTTGTGGTCCCCCATGATCGACCTGAAAAATGCCAACTACACGGGCTGCCTCTGGGAGACGCTGAACGATGCCGGCGAGCCTGCGTTCGGTCACGCGACGAGCCTCGCGCACGGTTGGGCCGCGGGTCCGACCGCCGAGCTCAGCCGCTTCGTGCTCGGCGCACGGGCTACGACGCCGGGTTGGGCCACGTGGGCCGTGTCACCGCTGACGCTTGGCGAGCGGTGGGCGAGCGGCAAGGTCCCGACGCCCGGCGGCGGCGCAGTGGCGGTTGAGTGGAAGTTCTGTGACGACAGCGGGCTGCTGAGTATGACGGTGCAGGCACCCGCGGGGACTAAGGGCGTGGTGACACTGCCGGTGCCGCTGCTGGCGAGTGCCGAGGAGACGGTAATCCGGGTTAATGGTGTGATTATTGATGGTATTTCTTTCGACGTCGAGGGCGGGGCTGCGGTAAATATTGCCCAGTTGCACAAGTAGTCCAGGAGCAATAACGGCGTGGTTAGACGCACTGAGTAAATCGATCACGGGAGCTTTCGGTCAAAACCAAGAATCTGAGAAGAACTACTAGGCCACATGAACCTGTCTATCTGACCAAGACAGATCACAACATGGGAGTTCCTCAACTCACAAACCCACTTGGGCACAGAACTGCACATCACAATACACGCCAATGGCCCATTCTGACCCGTGTAATACTTTCAAATAGATGGATAGAATAGATAGTTATGGTTGACTAAATTTCCCCGTCGGTCCTCCCCGGCCCTGTTGACTGTCTCCATACAAAGGCACAGACTAAGCTCACGGCACAGACTTGCGGATGCACTGTCTCCACTTGTCGTGCTTGGAGATCTTGCTGGCAGCGTCGTCCTTTTCCTTCTTGCTCTTCTTGGAGCTGCTACCCTTGGCGATCTTCATGGTGTACTTGATCACGTTGACGGCCCCCTTGGCCGCCGCGGCAGCGACCCGAGCCCCGACTCTCGCACCGGCGGAGATGGCAGCCGTGGCAATGGGGATGAGGAAGAACCAGAAGAAGCGCTTATTGAGATTGGGGTCGCTGACCTCGAGCTCCGCCACCGCTGCCGCTGGTGCAGGATCGCGAGAAGATACTCCGTGGACGGCACTTTCGTCATGAGAGAATTGGATGCTCCTCTCCTGCCAGTCGACCTCGCCGCCCAGAGACCGCTTCTGGGGCTGGGCGTTGGCAAAGTTGACCCACTGGTCCAAGTACCAGTCGGACTCGAACAGCCCGTCCGACGACTCGTCGAGCCAGGGGTCGATCTGCTCATCCGCGGGCCAGAGATCAAGGAGGGCCATACTCTCGAGGTAGTCCTCGTCAAAGAACTCCCCGGCGTACTCCTCGGCCACGGCCGCGCCCATGACGAGAGGGATGATCGTGAGACAGCGCCCGAGTCTGCGGACCTTGTTGCGCTTCTCCCGCTCCTCGTACACATTCTTCTTTTCGGGCTTCTTCTTCTCAAACTTTTTGTTCTTCCACTCCTTCTTCTTTTCCTTTTTCTTTTCTTCGAACCTCTTTTTCTTTTCCTCGTCCGACATCTTCTCTGGAATGCAGCCTGTGTACGTGGGGTCTGTTTGTTTCCAATGGTCAGTAATACTTTCTCTAATCATCGCAGCCACCCTCACGTAAAGCTTAAGTACTCTGTATGCTAAGCGGCTAGAAATGGAAGTACAGTACCTGCGTTGGTATTGGGCGGACAAGGCAAGCACCGCCGGCAGTTGCTTGGGTCGATGAAGAAGTTCTTGCGCGGGCACTTCCTGCGGCACTTTGGCTCACAGGCCTGGCGTCCGAGGAGGTTGTCCGTCAGCTCGGTACCGTAGTTGCCGGAGCGTGGCGCCACTCGGACTCCGTAGGCGTTGAACTCCTGCTCGCCTGCACCATGGTCTTCGTGGACGCGACGGTACAGAGCCTCGGCGCTATGAGGGACGTGGGCTGCTATGACGTGGTTGAGAATGAGGAAGACTGCCTTGGCGGCGTTGGCAGTGACACGCATTGCGAAGCCGCGATAGGCGAAGGGGCTATGGGAGAGAGCAGACGTATGAAGAAAGGGAATAGATAGAGGAGCTACTGGCGAATTGAAAGAGAGGTGTTGTCTGGAAAACCAAAGAAAAGAAATGGGCTAGGTCCTGTTCAAGTGTGCCTGAGAAACTAAAAGCTCAGGAGGATTTGAAGCACCGAAGAGTTATAGAGGAGTGACATCGCTAACGTAATCCACGGGTGACCCGCCCACACGGGTGACCCGCCCACCTTCCGAGCACTTATACGACAACATATAAGTCAATTCAACCACCACGCCTTAAATCAATTGAAACTATAAGGAATCCTCTTCTTCAGAGGCAGATACAACTTTCTGACACGTACGCGCATTATAGCCGGGCTCCCCGCAGACGCCACAGCGTCGCGCGCGCGTTTCTAGCCTCCTCGTACGACTACTATTCTAACTCGTTTCTGCCTATAACTACTACGTCGTATTAATTTGATCCTTTAAACCCTTTACCTAATTAATCGTAAGGGACCCTCCTTTCTGTAGCTGTTTTTTCTTCGTACGACGACGGCGGCTAAGGCGCTCATTTACGTCTCGAAGCTTAGAGAGGTCGTAGCGTATAAGGGTCTACTCGTATACTATTATCGAGATTCCTTTATTTAGCTATCGTAAGCTTATAATAATTAACGAAGGAGAGCTACCTTAATATCGTACGATGCGATTCTTAATGTATTTAGTCTATAATTTAGCCTTAATCGGGTTATTTAGCGTCCTCGAGACCTAGGGTAGTAGTAAGCCGGTAGAGGACCTAGGCGGTATTAGCGTCCGAAGCTTCACATCTAGCTACGAAATCACATAATCCGGGTCGTACGGTACTAGGCTAGTCGCACGAAAGCCTACTTAGACGTTTAACTTAGTTAGTGTAGTATTATACGCCTTATAAAAGGCTAGGAGGAAGTCCTCCTTTACGATGTACGTAATATACGCCCGTATAAGACCCTCGATTTCTTTATTATACGCCCGTTTTAGAGGCCTAAAGTATCCGACATTAAGAGGCTAGAGCTTATACGACGAGTAAGTAGGCATATAAAGCGTTATAATACTCTACTCCCTATAGAATAGCTCGAAATCGGTCGAATGGTAGCTCTCATAGCCGTCGAGGATTAGGAGCTAGAAAGCACCCTTTATACGACTCTTTATATGAAAATCAAAGTGTTTTACCTATTCTAGACCTCGTTCGTTCGTCGTCTACCTATTTTTAGAGAGTACGATTACCTAGTCGGGCGGTAATCTATTACCTAAAACTTAGACTCATAGGCCTAAGATCGTGGGACTTAGAGAAAATCTAACGTCTAAGCTTAACTTTCTAACTAACTATATATTATTATACGAGGTGTATTTAAAGAGATAAAGTTATAAGAAATAGACTACGAGTGTATATATAGATCTAGAGTATATAGAGATATTTACTTTAATTTTTAAAGTAGTATTACGGCTAATACACGGATTTTAGTATTAATTCTTTACTAAGGCTCTATAAGTAGGTCTACCTCTTACGCTAACACCGTATTAGGCCGTGACGCTATCCCTATTATCTCTACTTAAACGTGACGCTATCCCTGTATTATTATGTAAGCATAGATAAACTCCTAAGTTATCGCGTAAGGAGAAGCTAAAGGTGCGGCGGAGGCGGTAGTAGCGGCCTCGTGGCGCCCCGCATCTCCTCGGCGGCGGTAGAGGAGGAGGAGTCTAAGGCGGAGGCGGAGGTAGAGGAGGCGGAGGCGGGGGCGGAGGTAGAGGAGGAGGCGGAGGCGGAGGCAGTAGTAGCGGCGGCCTCGTGGCGCCCCGCATCTCCTCGGCGGCGGCAGAGGAGGAGGCTAAGGCGGAGGCGGAGGTAGAGGTAGTAGTAGCGGCGGCCTCGTAGCGCCCCGTATCTCCTCGGCGGCGGTAGAGGAGGAGGCGGAGGCGGAGGTAGAGGAGGAGGCGGAGGCGGAGGTAGAGGAGGAGGCGGAGGCGGAGGCGGAGGTAGAGGAGGAGGAGTCTAAGGCGGAGTAGGGAGAACTAAATTCCACTAGTTACGGGGAGTAGTCTTAAGCTACGATTAATAGAAAAAAATTCACGTACTCGTAGTTTAGATAATCGAAGCTAGATAAAAATAAAAGGCTAAACACCTACTATTAAGCGGAATAAAGTTAAGTAATACTAATTATTATTATTATTTATAGTACGCTATATCCCCAGGTAAGGATTTAGCGGTGCTACGAATCTATCGATACTAGGTAAACATAAGGGTATAGGTGGGAACTACCCTTCAAACTTCCTAAATATCGCTACTCCTTCTAAACGGGGAGATTGCCCGTCTCCCCTAACGCTTAAGTGTCGGCGTATGTAAATTCGAGTGACGGGTCGAATAGGTGGACCCCTTACAAGTCTAGCTAGTACGGTAACTAGAAGGTTACTACGCTGCGTTATCGCTTCGTTATCGCTCGGGTCTTCAGCCGTACGCTCACCCGTACGGTTGGCGAGGTGTGACACGTTTCGTGGGTCGTACGCTAGTAGGTTGAAAAGGCGGCTAGGGGGCCTCGACACGACGGCGCGGCGGGGGCACGAATTCCGCGGGGCCGAAGGGCTTACTCTAGGGTGGGACAAGGTCCTAGAGGTGACCTGAGTGGGATTCGAACCCACCCCCCTGCCTAGTCACGACTCGCTCATTGGCGGCCGACTTTTCCAGGACACGGGTAGCTAGATGCATAGCCACTGCACCATCAGGCCTAATACTAATTAAGTTTTACTAAATAAAACTAAACTAAAGGATAGATAGTAACCTAAACCTAACCTATAACTATAATAGTAACGGAACTAGACTAAATAGTATAGTAATTATATAAGTTACGGGGAGTAGTTTTAATCTACGATTAATAGAGAACTTACGTACTTATAGTTTAGATAATCGAAGTTAGATAAAAATAAAAGGCTAAACACCTACTATTAAGCGGAATAAAGTTAAGTAATACTAATTAAGTTTCACTAAATAAAACTAAACCGAAGGATAGATAGTAACCTAAACCTAACCTATAACTATAATAGTAACGGAACTAGACTAAATAATATAGTAATTAGCGGGATAACATTCGGGAGGCCTAGCTAAAGAGATACACTAGAAACTTAATACTAGATTTTAGGCTACTATAACGAGAGGGTTATAAATTACTCCTACCGTACTTTGCCTCTCCTCCTATCGTTACCTCTATAATAACCTTTATTTTAACTATATCCTACGGGAGACTTAAGGTCCATTTCTAGCATTACGTTTCTAAGGACATTAACTCCTACTATTATCGCGTACACTAAACTACATAGCTATAGAGATTAGCGCCTCTAGCTAGCCTTCGCTATAGCTAGCACGCTAACCCCTAAAAAGGGATACCTAAGCTTTAGGTTTCCTTTTACGTACGATAACATAGTACCTTAGATTAAGAAGCATAGGTTCCGTGAACCTTTAAGTTAGGTATTTACTAAACTTAAACAAGGCTATAGTAGTAGAGAGTTTATTAAACCTAAGACTAGCGCCTAGACTCCGGATATAGGTACCGTTAAGACTAAAGTCACTAATACTATAACCCTAAACGAGCTAAAAAAAGCTTAGACTCGGTCTATTAAGCTTCGAGATCTCGGCATCTACTTTCGGCCTAAACGATAGAAGGAGTCATATACTATAATGTATTTAGGGTTTAATACCTATAATGAATTTAAAATATAGCTTAATAAAGACGGTAAGTATTCCTAAATTTCCTAACATTATCTACTCTACTATTAGAAAACTTGGTACCCTCGGAGAGTACCAAGTGAATTTGTATGGAGGGTACCAAGTGAAACTAATATACTATGGTACCCTCGATTTCTTATATGAGACTTGAAAAATGGAATATATAGGCGCGTAGAGCTCGTTTGGATCTATAAAATGGCTTATTTACTTTTTCCTTAGACCTAGTACTTATAGAGTTATTAGCTTCCGAAGCTAACCCTAGGGGTTAAGCTTAGGGTAAGACTTAGGGTAAGGAAAAGTTAACCCCCGAATCTCTAAGTACTACTAGCTCTTTATATATAGTAGCTACGAGAATACTAAGAGTAGCTCTAGAGAGAGAATTAGTAGCTCTATACGTACGTATATATAAGTTTCTATAAATAGTACCTCTTAGTACGCTACGTACCGATGAGGTTAACCTTAGGGTAAGGCTTAGGGTAAGGATAGGGGTACCCCTAGCTCGCTAACTATAGACTTTCTAAGTTAGTATTTTTAGCTTATTCGATCCCTTGGCTTATAAGTAGCTAGATATAAGTTTATAGCCTCAGTACCTATACTAAGTGTAAAGTTATAAGCGTTATAAGATTTCCGCTACCTACAGGAAAAGTGGGGCCCTAACCTAGACCCCGTAACCCTAGAAAGCCTAAGTCTAAATATCTTCCTAACTAAGAGAGCTACGAAGATAGTAAAAATAGATTTAGAAAGCTCTCTACTAGCTCTATAGGTACGTATAGAGAAGTATCTCTAAGTAGTACTAAGTAGTACGCTAGGGCCCTTAAGAGTAAGTAAAGAAGTAAGCTCCTATCTCTTAAACTAGTATACTTTTAAGTAAGTATTATTAGCTAGATCGATTCTTTAGTATTAGGATACCCTATATACGAGTTTTCTAAGCTTAGCTATACGTACTACTAAAGTAATCGAGTCGTAAACTTTAAGCGTAAGGGACTCTTTTAGAACTTAGGATTACTTTGCGAAATTTATACTAAAAGTATTACTTAATAAGTAAAAATTAGGACCTACTTATAAGGTACGCTTAAAGTACTAAGGAGTACTTAAAAAGTAGTTTTAAACTTATAAAGTTATTTACGCTTAGAGACTTCCTAATTAGGAAGGTATAAGCGGGACTTCCGAATTAGGAAAGGATAAGCGTAGAATCTTCGAGAATCTTCTTTTTTCTAAACGGTTCTAGATATTTATATATAACTAAGGGGTAGATTCTAAAAGGTTCTTTACTCTTCTAAGTTACGTAAAGAGTAAATTCGAGAGGGTTCCTTCTTATTCTACGTACGTAAAGAGTAAATTCGAGAGGGTTCCTTCCTATTCTACTTACGTAGAGAAAGATAAAGAAGGCTCTAGACCTTATATTTTCTAGAGGTAGATCTATCTATATAAACCTTCTTCTTTCCTTAGAATATCCTCTAAAAACTTCCTTATCTAACGATACTTACCTACCTACACCACCTACGACCTACTTTACCTACGACCTCACTTACCTACGACTTGCTTATAACCTCCCCTACCTACGACCTACCTACGACCTACCTACGACCTACCTACGACCTACCTACGACCTACCT